>LPNX010544255.1:64685-81277 GCA_001517045.1 Pseudotsuga menziesii
GAAAACGTCCCAAATAGCCAGTGCGTGAGACCAATAGACAGTGAGACAGCCAAAAACGTGAATGGCTCTTCACAGTCATGGTAAAAACACATGAAATCACAAAAAAGTGAATGGAAAAATGCACCAGCAGCTCCAAAAACGTGAGGAAGACAACCCAGGCCCTGGCATTACAAAAACGACCTCCAATCCCTGGGAAAAATGGAGCCAATAGCCAAAAACGTGGATGGAAAGACACAGGAAAAACTTCTGCAGCTCCCAAAACGTGAGAAAACTCAAAAAAACGTGAATGCATAGTAGAATGGCCTACGTTTTGGGCCTTTTTCCTTGCCCAGGAAGTCAAAACACGTTTTTCAAAAATGGGTCTCTGCCCAATTCGAATTTGGTTGCCCATACTCTTCCCCTTCCATGCAATAACTGCCTCAACCACCAGCAGTCTTTCTTCAATGAAAGTGGTTGGGTAAAAACAAGAAGAAGTCACATGGGTATTTTCCCTTATTGGCTAAAGTTGGACAATTTCCCCACATCCTTACCCTTGGAAGATCATGCCCCATTCGATTTAGTTGCAGCGGCCATAGCTGGTTGTGTTCATTTTAATTAATTATAGATGCATATTTACATGATGCTGAAACTTAATATGTGCCGGATGCCCCGATATACCATCGATGACAATTTAAATCCCAAAACATAGCATAGTCGATCAATGGTGGGGCCTTGGCCTTTAGCTCCACACCATGATCATTTACAATATATACATCATATACATCTAATGTAACGGGGTCAAAACCGGGGCATTACAATACTTACCATTGATCCATGGAATAACACCCAATTAGTCCATGATCTCTATTTAAAGAGCATGGAGGGTCCTTGGCTAGTTGATTGATGATGAGAAGCTCATCTGTAACTTTCTTTCTTTTGCATAAGAAATTGCTCCAAGTAGCTATTTGGTTGGGGCCGTGGACTGTTTCCCTCTTGAGGATTTCAACCATGTCAAAACATTAGTGTGTTGATCTATGAAATGTTTGTGTGAGTGGTTTTCCTTGGCTTTCAGTATTTTGGGAGTACCTTTTGTACCCAAACATGATATAATAGTGTTTATGAAGAGTCCCTTCTATTTGTGATCTAGATCTTGAACCAGTGTTGCTAAAGCTTTTAAAGGGTTTTTGATTCTAGAATTTCTATATATTTGTGGCCTGTGGGAGGTGTTCCATTGTGTCTAGAGCTTTGTTTCCATTTGGAAATAGTTTTCGTTTCATCAAAAACCATTTTTGTTTGCTCTAGAAACACCCATTTCGGCAGATTTGAAGGTATAATGTTACAATGACAGATTTGTTTTTTTTTTTTTAAATCTCTCATATATTTATCAGTTTTATTATCTAGATCTTTATTGCTTTTTAGTCTTGGATTGTTTCCTCCCTATCTGTGTATTCTCTTTTCCTTGCACCTTGCATGATTATGGTGAATCAGAAATAGAAAGGGAAAGGGTTATCTCGGTTGCATATGCTCTTTAATGTCGTGCACCTTGTGCCATCACGGTGAATCAGAAACAAAGAGAAAACATAGAATTTCCGGGTAAGCTAATGAGATCTAACCCCAAAAGCATGGAATTTTCTTTATTATTTTTGTTTTTGGGTTTGTGGTGTTATTTCTAGGAAAAAGAAGCAAGCATAGAAATCGAGAGAGAAGAGTAAAAAAATAAAAAAATCCCCTTCCTCATTCCCTTCTTTTACGTACCTTTTAAACATAGCTCACTTGGTACAAAGTTGTTTTATTCCTTAATAGGTCTTGAGTTCAAGTCTTATTAAGTTACTTTTTAGTGTATGTGGTTTCTATTTTCAAGTCACTTTATTGTAAAAGTGCATCTCATTTAAATAAAATAAAATAAAAGTTAGTCACTTAAGTTCTTTTTATTGCCGCACTATTTAAAGTACCATTATTTTAAAAGTGAACATCACTTATTTTACAAAAATGATTCACTTAAAAGGAACTTTCTTCTAAGTTATTGTCAAAAGTTCTTTTGGGGTAGAAGGGGGTTCTTTTTTTTAGTTGGTCAATTTAATATCTACCACATCACTATTGGGGACATCTTCAACATTTTCTTTGATCAAGCATAACTTCATCATTCATAATCAGTTTTCATTGCCGTTTGTTTAAATAGCCTAATGTTTCGAGCTCTTTGCATCTAGACAGTTAGTTTCTTTTTTTTTATCCATTATTTTACAGTATGACCACTCCTTGTGATATTCTACTTACCAGTTCTAATTATTTCTCATGGAAATCTTGTATGGAGGATGTTCTACGAAGTAGGGGACTTTTAAGAATTACCTCAAGGAAAGAAACAAAACCCACTGATGATGATAAGAAAATAAAATGGGAAAATAGATGTGATGAAGCTCATGGATTGATTGGGATGTCAATCTCTACTGATTTGTGATTCCATATATCTAGAATTGATGAACCTGATAAAGCTTGGGAAAAGTTGGAATCTGTTTTTGGTAAACACAATGAAATTCGAGGTCATCAACTTGACAATGAGTCGATTTCTTTGAATCCAAGTGATTTTTCATGCATTCAATATTATTTATCTAGGTACAAAACTATTAGACTCTTATGTGAAGAATGCAAGATTAAGAGAGAAGACAAACAATGTATTTATCATATTCTTTCCAAACTTGGACCTGCATATTCTATTTTTGTATCTACATTTTACTCCATAAAAGAATCGTTGACTGTAGCAAGCTATCAAGAGACTAGTCTTGATTCCTTTTGTGATTCCTTAATTAGAGAGAAAGATAATCTCATTCCTCTTAGAATAATTAACAATGCAGATACATCTGGGAAAGCCTTATTGTCCCAATAGAAAGAAAAGTCCAAGCCTCCGAAAAAACAAAATTTTTGCAATAATAATCCAAACAAGGGTCCCAAACCCTCTCAGTAATCTTCTTCTTCAAAAAATGACAAATGATCCAAGCCAAAAGGAAATAATACTGAGCGTCATTCCAACTATTTGAAGGAAAGATAATCATGATGAATCTAAGTGTTTCAAGAAGATGGCAACCTTGGAAGCAACAATGAAGAAGCACCACATCAGCCTAGATTCATCTTCAGAATCTACCTCTCATGGACATGCACTTTGTGCTTCTGGTTATTCTTATACTAGATATTCTACTTATACTCAAAATGAATGGCTCATTGATTCTGGAGCATCTTATCATATGGTTGTTATATATGATTTCATCACACCAAGTGAATCACACTTTGTATGGCCTTCCCCTATCCTATTGTAGACTCCTTAGACCCCTTGGACCATTTTTTGTCCTTTGATGTTTCCTTGACCATCCCTAAAAAAATGTGAAAAATGATACACGTGACTTTTAAACCTATAATCGGGTATATACAAGGGTTTGACCACCAAAACCGTGTACATAGGGATGTGTACAAAATCCAAATCCTTTTGGAGTTTTCCTTGACATGGATCCGACTCACTTGACTCCTTGCCTTCCCTATGCCTTGAGATCACTTGGATTCGACCTTTCATTACCCCTTTGAAAAGCTATATAAGGAAATCTATGGTACATTAAAGGAATATGAGAGAATTGAGAGCAAAGAAACTATAGTCCATTGTTGTTGAAACTTATGCTCGAGTTTGCATCCCTCACAGTCGCGTATACACGCGGTTTTCTCTGTGATTTCCGCGTATACACGTGGGTTTGCTGCGAACAGTCACGTATGCCCTTATTTTTTCCTTTTAGTGGAAGTTAAATGGTTGCTGGGTGAAGTTTGATGATTGCTGAGTCTCCTTTGACACTGCCTGAGTCTGTTTATACCTCTATTTTTTACCAGAGAGATTTTTTTTAGGCTAAATTGTTTCTTTTTAAGAAGGTTCTTGTCATGGCATTTTCGATTTTTTGTTTGAGATTAGTGCATTAGATTTATTTTACCTTAGTGTTTTGCTTGAGTACTGTTTGAGTGTGCTTTCAAAGTCTGGGCGTTGTAGAATCATCCTTTTGCTTTTTGTATCTCATTTTATTTCAAAAAATCCAAAAACATTTGCTTATCATCATGCATTGCATTTTGCATTGTACTTGCACTAGATTTGCTTTGGAGTATTAGTTAATATTTCATATAGGAAAAGCTTGCATTTATCATTTGAAGAAGAATTGTGCATTTCACATAGTAGCATATCCTGTTTTCATGGACACAATGCATTTGCATTGATTGTTAGGTGTGAATTATACTTCATGTTGCATCATAACACCATTAGTTGCACGACCATATCCCTCTTTTGAGTAATAAAACCAATTAAAATCAACGCTCAATTAAAATGAACTACGCTCTTTTCTTTTATAGGGTGCACCAACAAGATTAGGTTTTAGGATCTTGGAATAGTTCATTGTGAGTAAATTCTCCAAGATCACTAAACAACAACATGTATATGTCTATCCAGGTGAGTGTGTGAAATCCTTGGTATAACAAGTGTTTCTCAGCATCCTCCTCTCAAAAGGGAGTTAAGCACGAGGCAGTGTGAGCGGTTATTGATTGGGATGACCCCTAGTCATAACTGAGTAGCACCGAAGATATTTCTAGGATTTTATTCATATCTGGGAGCTCTTTCAAACGTTTTTGGCTTTGATACCCTACCCATACGGTCAATCCCACCTGCGACTATCCGCCTAACCATTGATTATATTGAGGTGACCTTAAAGGCCTTACCTAGGATATTGAGGGGGTACTTTGCAGCGGTTATTTTGCGGGTGTCCCAGCCAAGTTGGGGTTGGAAAACACAGTTTATTTATGCGTTGAAGCTGAGGTCCACAATAATTGGTTACGTACCTCCGCTTGTTATGTATGGGAGTCTCAAACCTCTCCTAGGAAAGACATACCTGCTTCATTCAGGAGCTCACTTATCCTACCCTTGATTGCTTGCATTTGGCTTTAGATTTTATTAGTGATTTCTCTGTGTATGATAGCTTTCCTAGGGTTTACGTAAATAGAGAGTCTTTTCTAATTCTTGAGTCATTGTGGATTTGGGTACGGCTCCTCGCTGTTCTCGTCATTTAGCAGGACTTCCGCCTTCTACATCTCCTCCTCCTTTGGGAGAGAGACCTTGATAGTCCAGGTGGACTACTTCGCACATTGATTCACGCACCATGGGAGACCATATAGAAGGTATTCCTAAAACACCTTCTCCCATTAGTGTAGATGATGGGGAGTTTACTCCTACTTATGATCCTTCACTCGACTTGGCTGAGTTAGGTCCTGTGATTTCTAATATAGGAGCCTTTCATGATAGACCTACTTACTCTAGGGATGATTTCCCATTGATGCATTACCAGTATCGAATGTCAGAGGATGTCAAGACTCATTTTTAACCCCGCAGTACTAGCTATGGTAGTTATGGTATGTCTGGTTTTCCCACACATGATCTGGCATTTCATGTCGAATCTGAGTTCGAGCCTAACACTATGCTTGGGACCACTCTCATTCCTTACCATGCGGAGAGGTTTGGGAGCACTAGTCACATTGCACCTTCCATCCCAGTGGTGAAAGTTACATCACATATTCCTCTTAGGTCTAGGGTTAGTAATCCTATTAGGATACCTGATCCAAGACGAGTGACTATATGGAATAGTACATATATAATTACTCAGGTCCCTTATTCCTCTGTCCCTAGTTCTTCAAATGTTCACCCTCCACCTTATTCATGTGGTCCTTTGGGCCGAAACGTTGCTACGAGTTATGTCTATACTGCAGTTACTATACCGATTGTGTCTCAGCTTCATTTACCGCCCGTTGTTTCGGGAGGTCATGCTCATACTTCTACAGGTCACATTCCTAATTATAGAGTCTCTCATGGGACATCTAATGCAATGACTTGTGGACCCTATTATAAGACACAGTATGGACAGGGTTCTTCACCTAATGGGGGTGAGTATCAACAACCTACTTATTCTCTGAATTATGGCTTTGTAGCTCCTAATAGTCAAGGTCCACCACACTATGGTGCTTCCATGCCACCCTATACATGTCAAACAAGAGGAGGGCACTATGGCCAAGGCCATGGTGGTAATCATACCTATATAAATCAAGGAGCGGTCCATCGACCTCATAATTATAGGATCCCTTTCCTCGCAATGTTGAATCTTCCTGACTTGTTGATATTGGCGAACGATCCTATATCTCATGACCCGGCTTGGCCGGCTGTCCCTACTAAGCT
Organism: Pseudotsuga menziesii; assembly: GCA_001517045.1. NCBI lineage: Eukaryota > Viridiplantae > Streptophyta > Pinopsida > Pinales > Pinaceae > Pseudotsuga > Pseudotsuga menziesii. The sequence goes on from LPNX010544255.1 coordinate 70,903, forward strand.
TTCCTTGGACATATCTAAGTTCAAGGGAAAATCTAGAGAGGATCCGAGAAAACACGTTACTACATTTCACCTATGGTGCTCTTCAAATTCGTTACAGCAGGACTCCATCTGTTTAAGGCTATTTCAACGCACCCTTACAGGGCCTACCGCGAAATGGTATATAGAGCTACCTAGAGGGGCATTCACTTTGTTCGATGACCTTGCGATGACTTTTCTTAATCACTTCCAGCTACCAGCGCATTATGACGTTGGTACTGAACTCTTGTTGACATTTCTCCAGGATAAAGCCACACATATCTCGGATCATATTCAAGAGTGGTGTAGACGGAAGAGGTTAATTAAAGCCTTTATACCACCAAAATTCCTCCTCGAATGGTTCCTTAAGTAATTATTTCCATATATAGGGAAGGATGTTTCTACATCCAGAGTGCAGAATGAGGAACAAGCGATTTTAGGGTGCAAGAACTGGACTTGATTTATGCTTAGTCCGATTTGTTATATGAGATTATTCCCAATGCTCCGCATTCTAGTTTTGACCCCAAAATGAAACCTGGACCACATGCCGATGGCATTGTGGGTTGTGCAAGTGCGAAACCTGGGGATTCGGTTGCAAAACAAGTTAGTCAATTTTAAATCAACCAATCTACTTTGGGACAAGCTACAAATTTGTCTCAACCAACCCAAATGGCGAGTGTACTTTATGTGCAATCATCGGACCAGAAGGGTAACCAGCAGCCCGAACAGAATAGAAAAAGGGTGAGAATAATCATAAGGGTGGGAATAAGAATGAGAATGATAATAGTAATGACAAGAATGGCCGTAATGATGGGGGATACAAGCAAGCTAAATGTAAGGTTAAGTTCCCTTGCAAGTTGTGTAAGGACAATCACCTCACTTACTTGTGCCCTCGTATTGATGAAGCCTCGAGGTTCTTGGCACAGGGACCAGCTGTGCTAACTAACCCTTTACCGCACAATAAAAATATGAACTTGAGGTCCCATGACCAGTCTGGTGTTGATCAAGATCAATCGGAGGGGAGTGGTCATGGGTGCATTAACATGGTCCATACTATGAAAGTTGTGACCCATGCAAAAGATTATGGTTGGTCACAACCCAGCCTAGGAAAAGAGCCTGATCCACCAGGGTCCCCTTTGCATATTGAGAAACCTATGGATAAACCTGAAGCTACACCTTGCATTTCTAAGGGAGTTCTTAAGCGTTCAAGGCACAATCCCAATGCCCGAGCCACCCAAAACTATTCATTTGTTGAGGATTTGGGCCACACTCCTTGTGCGATGTCTGCATTGGAAGTGCTTCAGAGTTGTCCTTCGCAAAGGAAGGCATTGATTTCTTCCCTTGGTGTGAACGATGATGATTCTTCCTCCATGATTAAATTTGAAACCATAAGACTTTAGCCTCCCTTTCCTTACTATGTGTCTCTTTTGATTCACGTAGAATGTCTTAATATGATCTTCAAGCGCACTGTTATTGGTGAAGGTGTTGTTGCCTTTGTGATGTCTTTATCATGTTGGAAGGGTTTAGGTTCCCCTGAGCTGTCTAAATCAATGACCATGTTAACTGTGTTCGATGGGAGATCGTTTAGGCCACATGGCATCCTTCCTTCCCTTAAATTCAATTTGGGAGGGAAGATCATTGCGATAGAGATCAAGGTGGTTGATGCGCCCATTGAATACAATCTCTTGCTGGGTAGGAATTGGATGTACAGTATGTAAGCCATTGCTTCTTCCCTGTTTCGCATTGTATGCTTTCCACACAATGGGAAGATAGTCATGATTGATCAAATGACACTCAAAAATCCATCTAATACCACATCTTTAGGAGCTTCAATCCTGATCATTGAGCACTCTTAGCCGGAAACTAGGAGTGTGGGTGTAGGCATGTATCCATCCCTCATGGGAAGATTTAGTTGTCATGCACCAATTCTTATGATAGGTTTTAGTTCCAGTGAGGCTTCGACATCTATGAGATCAGTGTCTTATCACACAAGTCATATGGAAGATCCTTGGATTCTTCCTATACCGAGAACTCCTAGTGAGCCCATCGTGACGGACGTGCCACTGCCTAAAACTATGATAGCTTATCAAGCCAACCTTGAGTCTATTGCAGAACCTAGTCCTTCTTCTTCATGGACGAAGGAAGAGGACTCTTATGTGCTGCTAGCATGGGTAGTATATTCTTCTCATGCACACGACTACCTTGATATGATTTTCCATTCAGATGAAGCGATTATTGAGGCTATGTCAGGAGCCGAGCCACCATGGGAGGAACTCCATCATAGATATTACTTTCTTCCTGAGATTGACTGCTTGGAGCGTGAGGACTTTAGGGTGGTTCTTAGTGTGAGAGTTGGTAGTCCTATGGTTCCGTTAAGCTCTCTTGGTCAGATGGATGATGGAAACATGGCGAACATATCTTTAATGATTCCTATCAACATCTCTCATGATCCTGGTAGGATAGAGAATGTCTATATTGGGGCGGAATGTTCCCATGCTGAGATTCTAGAATACTCTGAGCTATTTAAAGAATTTCATGACATATTTGCTTGGTCTTATGACGAAATGCCAGGTATTGACCCTTGTATTGTCGAGCATGAGATTAATACTTACCCCAATGCTAAGCTTGTTCGACAACATTTGTGTGTGGTGAATCCTAGGAAAGCACCCACGATTAAGGAAGAGATAGAAAAGCTATTAAACGTTGGTTTTATCTATCCCATTCCCTTGACGGAGTGGGTTTCAAACTTTATTCTGGTGGATAAGAAGTAGGGAGTGATCCACATATGTACTGATTTCCGCAATTTAAATCGTGCCTATCCTAAGAACAATTTCCCCACACCATTTATTGATCAGATTTTGGATGACTGTGTAGGTAGCAAGGTTTTTTCCTTTATGGATGGATTTTCTGGGTATAATCAGATACAAATTAAACCTGGGGACCAACATAAGACTACATTTATTTTTCCTTGGGAAAATTTTGCATATCGAAAAATTCCTTTCGGCCTTAAAAACACTGGAGCTACATTTCAGTGGGCAATGACCTTGATCATCCACGATCTCAAGTCAATCATCGAAGTATTTTTGGATGACCTTGCTGCTCATTCTCGTATGAGAATGCATCATCCCTATCACTTGATATTGGTATTCGAAAGATGCTGGCACTATTTGGTAAGATTAAATCCTCATAAGTGCATCTTTTGTGTGAAGTTAGGTCGTTTGTTAGGATTCATTGTTTCTAAAGAGGGCATAAGAGTTGACCCTTTGAAGGTTGAGGCAATACTTCACTTGTCTCCCCCGAATAATATTCATCATCTTCAATGTTTGCAAGGCATGGAAAAATTCTTACGAAGGTTTGTTGTCAACTTTGCAAATTTGACTAGAGGCTTTATGCATATATTGAAAAAGGACACCCCATTTTGTTGGGATGAGCAAGCCCAGGAGTCCTTTGATGCACTCAAGTGAGCCCTAGCATCGACCCCAGTGACTAGTCCCCCAGACTATAGCCATGATTTTATAATTTATGTGGCCACATCCTTGGAGACGATTGGTATGGCTTTGGTTCAAGAGGATGAGGAGCTCCAATATCATGTCATATACTATCTGAGCTAGAACCTTATTGACGTAGAGATTCATTACTCTCATGGTGAGAAGCTTGCTTTAGCTACCATACATGTGGTTCAGAGTTTGAGACATTATATTCTCCTTCGCTGGACCTTGGTTGTAGTCCATGTCAATCCATTTCAATTCATCCTCACTTGAAGGATGATTGGGGGAAAATATAATAAATGGATTTTCATTTTGCAAGAATTCGATCTTGAATTTGTTTCGGCAAAATCGAAGAAGTCTTTAATTTTTGCAGAGCTTAAATTGGATTTCCTGAGTGAGGCCGAGGAGTTGGTTTGTGAAGATACGTTTGTTGATGAACATATCTTCTTAATCTCAACTTTGGACCCATGGTATGGGGATATCATAATATATTTACAAACATTGAAGGTCCCTACTCACCTCTCACGAGATGAACGATGGTGATTACGTCACGTGTCTAAGAACCACCTCATAGTGGATAACACTTTGTACCACCATGGGGTAGATTCCATTTTACGACATTGTTTAACTCATGAGGAGGCTGAGGTAGTGTTGAATGATTTCCATGGAGGGGCATGTGGTGGTCATTTATCTGGGCTTTTTACAGCTCAACAGATATTAAGAGCGGGTTATTTCTAGCTGTCGATCTTTAAGGATTGTGTAGATGCGGTCAACATGTTCCACCCTTGCCAGGTGTTCACACGTAATATGCACTTGAAACCTATCCCATTACATCCCATTATCACTACCGGTCCCTTCACTAAGTGGGGGTTTGATTTTATGGATTGCAACCCAGCTTCGGCTGGGGGGCACCATCATATTATAGTGGTTGTTGATTACTTCACGAAATGGGCTGAGGCTATGCCTATAGTTAAATCTGATGGTGAGATAGCTGCCCACTTTGTATTCAACCAAATTATTACTCGATTCAGAATTTTGAAAGAGCTTGTCACTGACCATGGCTCGCACTTTCAGAATCATATGATGGAAGATTTGGCATCAAAGTTAGGGTATAAGCAAGAGCATTCCTCCTCTTACTAACCTCAAGCAAATGGACAGGTAGAAGCAGTGAATAAATCACTCAAATCCATTCTCCAACGAACCATTGCACAAACCAAGAATAATTGGCACATCATATTATATCCTGCTTTGTGGGCATATAGAACCACTGTTAAGACTGCCACAGGTTTTTCTCCATATCAAATTGTGCATGGAGTGGATTCAATATTGTTGGTTGAATGTGAGATTTCTTCTTTGAAGCTAGCCGTAGAACTCTTACTAGATGCTTCACCATTGGAGGAGCGTTTGGTCCACCTTGAGCAACTTGATGAGCAGCGTCGAGATGCCTTGGTGGATCTAGAAGTCAATAAATGTCATGTAAAGGTCCAGTACGATAAGTCTGTCTATCCAAGGAGGTTTAGTGAGGGAGACTTGGTCCTTTTTTGGGATCAATCAAAAGAACCCTTGGGCACAGGGAAGTTTAATCCTATGTGGCGTGGTCCTTATATGGTCAAACGTGTCTTAGAGAAGGGTGCTTATGAGTTAGTGGATTACAAGGGAACGGCCTTGGTGGAGCCTATAAATGTGCTCTATCTCAAGAAGTACTATGCATGATTTTCAGCCAAGGCTGGTTACTGTATATTATTGTACAGTTTTGCATAGTTACGCATTTTTCTTATAATGATCGGGTTTGTGATTAGTTTCTGTTTCTTTTGGTAGATGTCAATGGAATCTTCCACCTACATAAGATTCACAGATGGTGCGAGCCGTCACACTCAACACTCATCCTCTGCTGCTTGGGTGATTTATACTCCTATGGGTCAGGTACTATCTTCAGGAGGTGTATGTATACGGCCATCTTCCAACAATGTTGTTGAATATAGTGCCATTATTGAGCTTCTAGAGGATGCCATTTCACATGACATTCTCTCTCTTGAGGTACATCTTGATTTGGAGTTAGTACTGTCACAGCTTAATGGTTTGTACCATGTTATATATCCGATGTTATTAAGAAGATTCTTACGTGTGAGATTATTAGAACCGAAATTTGACAATATAACATACATTCATATTCCAAGAATTAATAATCAAGTTGCTGACTCATATGCTAACTATGTGTTAGATTGGCATTTGTTTCATTCATAATAAATTCATCACAAATACAATTTTTACACCTGTAAATAAATAAACCAATCACCATAAAACTTTTTATATACATCCCAAATGTGGTAATACATAGTGTCATGACACAAAATTGGGGCTCTCAAGCCACCAACATGTAATACATGGTAGTACAAAATGTATACACTCCGAGGTATCTAATCCTGTAATGGAGGAGGAGGTTTGTGATCATGGAAGGTCACTACGGCTTGTTGTGCACCCGCTCAACAACCTTCTAAAGTCATTATTGCACCAAACAAAATGGGATTTTGCTTGATGCAATGTCTTAGACTTAGAAGTGATATGCTAAGCTACTGAATGCTTAAATTTTTAGGAGCTACTGATTTGTTGAGAAGCGCCATTTTTTTTATTACTATGAGATTTCATGAGCAACCTTATAATAATGATGCATATCATTTTAATTTATGGGTTGGCTGATATTACCCCTAGGTGTATGGATAAGGATTGGAGGGTGTAATGAAAAGTTGATATTCCATGCTCTAACCTATATTACATTGCATATGATATATCACATGTTCAAAGCATAGGTTGTAATGTTATATTAATAACCTTAGTCTAGCATCAATACGATGGTGATTAAAGGTCGTTTATTGAAACATAAGTATATCATTGGCAGATTTATCCTAATGTTGTCGAGCTATGGTTCAGGGCAAGTCATGTCAATTAATCACCAACGTTAATTGTTGGACTATAGTATCGTTCGCCACCTTACTACATATAAATGAACGCATGATTCAAGAAATCTCTGGCACGAGTCACCTCGCTATAGAATTATGAGTGCAATGATGCCACTCGTATCACGCTTCCCTCCACGTCTTAACTCTTGTACGTAAGCTTGGTCGTGGCGATAGGTTATTGGAACGCCTATCATGCGTACAAACTTGCCACCCTGGTCATTTAAGTGGGAAGACAGGGCGATGAGCGCGGGTTTAAACGTTTCGGCCGTCAGTTGTATGCGCCATTCGGAATGTTGATGGTGTCGCTCAGACTGAACCCGCGAGGGTTTTGTATAAATTCTCATATGGCTGGCCTGTCGCCTGGTTTACTGGTTTGTGGTTTTAGCTCTAAGTGCTCTCAATTCGTGTCTCTGTCATTAATCCTCTGGTGGCAAGTCTGTTGTGCACACTGTCTCGCCCGCGTGTTAACAAGAATGGCCCCGGTGGTTCGAGTCGAGCCCCATGAATTGACTTTGCTGGAATCGAACGCCGATTTGTTGCACAAATTCCGGGAGGTAGGATGGTTACAGTTCCTCCGGAAGTTCTCTGATTCAAACCCAGAAGTTACCCGGGTGTTCGCCATGTCATTAAGGGACTATCAGGTTGAGGTAGGAGATTTATGTTTCAGGGTGGATGAGAGGTCTGTCGCGCATGCGACTGGTTTGCCGTTAACAGGGAAAAGATGGTTTAAATACCAAAGAATGGAAATCACTGAGTGGCGCAGCTTGCTGAAGAATCCGACGCAAGAGGTCTCGTTCCGCACCGGGGTAGCACGTAAGTACTTTCGCAAAGAATGGTGTCCGGTTTTAGATTTAATTCACCGATATCTTACATGTGAAGGGCGCTTTTCCTCTGCGTATGTTTATCACCTACGTCTCATGGCTGTGTTTTTGGGTTTTCAAATTAACCTCCCCTATTATCTGTTGCATAGTCTCTTTAAGATGTCTAACGCCATTAAAAAAGGGCCGAAACACTTGAGTCATAGTTTGTTTCATCATGGTTTGGTTCAGATTCTGGTAGAAAGAGAATTGGGGAAAATGGGTCGGTCCTGGGAACAGTTCATTGAGGATAATGGATTCTCGAAGTTCTGCCATTGCATGTATAATAACCCTGATGACTGTGGGAAACATCGGGTTGTGGGTTCAGTTTCATCTAAAAAGCCTGTGTCGAATCCTAGCCCTAAAAACTCGCAACCCTCGCGGACTCCTGTGGTCAATGTTGAGGATAGTAGCCCTACTCCTGTGCATAATGGTCGCCGCGCCAAGAGTTCGGGGTTCTCACCTGTCACCCCATCAAGCGCGAGGGGAAAAAATGTTAGTCGACGAGGAAACGCTCCTAAGCTGAGTAGGAGACTAACACGCAGCATGGCCAGAGCCAAATCTGTCAAAGGGCCTGAAGAGGACAATAATAATGTTGAGACAGTGGTAATCGACGTTGAGGAGATTACCACGTCTGCCCAGGGAAAGATAATGTTGTTTATCCTGATCTAAGGACCGATTCAATCGACCCAAGTCCTACGGTGAATGTTCCAGAAATTTCTGAGAATCCCTTCCTTTCTGTTGAAGTCCAGCCTGTTCAGACAGAAGTGGAAATTGCGCCTGAGTCGAAAAGCCCACCAGTTGAGGGCAAGAAAATTTCAGAAGCTCATGTTGAGTGCGTGACCGATTCGGTCATGAATGAAAAATCAGTTAAAGTGACCTCCTCTGTTTTGCATGAGATCAGTGAAAACATTCACCCTTTGTTCGTTAACTGTCTACTGGACAAGGTCCGTAGAATGGAGGAAAAAATCCGTGAGGTATCTGCTAGCAGAGATCTATTGAAAATCGATAATATGGGGATGAAGGAGAAAATAGATGTTAGCGACAAGCATTTGTTGCGGTTGAAAAACCATAAGAACAAACTTATCAGGCGTGTCCTGAAATTGCAGGATGAAAATGAGAGGAATGAAGAAAAGTTGCGAGAGTTGAATGCTCAGATCGCTTTAATGCAGTTTAAAGCGCCTTCGCCCAGTCACTCCAGTGGAGTAAACATTCAGGTCTTTAATGCCCCAGTGAATATATAGTTTTTGATCATGGTTTGTTACTTCATTGCGTGCAGATTAGAGTTTGAGTGCACAAATAATGTCGCTGAATATGAAGCCCTCATTCAAGGGCTGAAAAAGGCGATTGACTTAGGAGCCAAAGCCTTGGTGGTACTGGGAGATTCTGAAATCATTGTCCGGCAAATACGTAACAGCATACATTGTATAGCTGGACACTTGAAGAATTATCAAACTGAGGTATGGAATTTGCTATCATCATTCGAAGCATTTAACATAAATTCCGTTCCCCGATATTTGAATCAGGAAGCTGATCTCTTGGCTAATGTAGCTTCGAGACTAATACCATCAGAAGGAATTCCCATGGATGCGTTCTCGGTTGAACTGCAGTTTCGACCCTCTATTCCTGACAACGTTGTGAATTGGAGAGTCTTTGACGATGATCACCAGCTGATTAACTTTCTTACATTAAAGGATACCTTCAAAGATGCCGTCTGTGATGAAATGACACACGATGAAGACTTACATAACTTCTCGGTAATTCCTAAGCCTTGCTCTGTGCAAGAGTCTCTCGATCAGGTTGGTATTATCCCCAGGTCAGTAATCAAGCTTGAAAATTTTTATGATTTAAAGGATAAATTTAAAGCTGCCAGGAATATTAAAACCAATAACTCAGTCATGCAATCTGACATAGTTAATTTAGGAATTGAGCAGAACCCTCAATGTGTCAATTTGGGCAGCACATGCCTGACTCAAGAACGTTTAGCCTCTATCAAACTTTTTAAAGAATTTAAAGATATATTTGCATGGACCTATGAAGATTTGAAAACATTTGACCCTAATATCATGCAACATGTCATTCCTATCAAAGCAGAGGCTAAGCCTTTTCAGCAAAAATTAAGGAAGATGCACCCCAGTTTAGAACCGGTTGTAAAAAGGGAGCTAAATAAACTACTTGCGGCTCGAATAATTTTCCCGGTCCGGCATGCCCAATGGGTAGCCAATCTTGTGCCTGTAAGGAAGAAAAACGGAGACATCAGACTATGTGTCGATTTCAGAAACTTGAACAAAGTTTCTGAAAAAGACAATTATCCTGTCCCTACGATGGAAAAAATCTTGCAACAGGTTTCCGGGTCAGAGATGTTCTCGTTATTAGATGGCTTTTCTGGATACAGCCAAGTGTTGGTATCCAAAGATGATCAACTCAAAACAACCTTTAGGACTCCTTGGGGAAATTATGCTTATAGAAAGATGCCTTTCGGTCTCATAAACGCAGGTGCAACCTTCTAGAGAGAAATGGATATTTCTTTCAGGGGTCTAATTGGTAAGTTCGTGGTAATTTATCTTGATGATGTTACTGTTTTTTCTAGAAATAGGACAGATCATATCACCCACCTTAGGAGAGTTTTCGAGCGCTGCAGGAAGTATGGAATCTCATTAAACCCAAAGAAATCTATCTTTTCTGTCACTGAGGGTAAATTGCTGGGTTTTGTTGTATCTAAACAAGGTATCAATATTGATTCAGATCGCACTCAAGCTATATCTCAGATTCCCATGCCCCACTCGAAAAAATCTATGCAGTCCTTTCTTGGAAAAATAAATTTCGTTTCTAGATTTATCCCTGGTTACACGGAAATTGTCAGGCCATTACAGAAGATGATTAGAAAAGATGCAGAATTTAAATGGAATACTGAAGAAAAACAATCTTTTCATGATATTCTAAAAGCTATTTCTGAATATCCTACTCTTATCAGTCCAGATTTTTCAAAACCATTCATCTTATATACTTTTGCTTCTGATGTATCTTACGCTGCTGTGCTGACACAGAAAAATCATGA
>LPNX010544299.1:0-10167 GCA_001517045.1 Pseudotsuga menziesii
CGGTGTGTGTTAACCAAAAAAATTGTGGCTCGTCATGTTGCAACAACTTTATACATAAGGGTAACATATCGGAAATGGCATATGAAAAGCGGTGAAAAATAGTGAAATGTTACATGGGTTATATCATATGGTATATCATACGTTTTGTGCTTCCAGTATTATTTGCAACATCATGTGATGAGAGCTTGCACAAAGTACGAAGGAAAGTTTGTGCACCCTCTTAATACCGGTCACATATTATGATGGTGAGCTCGCACAAATCGCCTTTGCACTGGCCAATGTGTATATGATGAGCCCACAATACCATGGTGCAACCATCAAATGTGTATCGTCGCATGTAGAGTCAAGCTTGCACATGTGACAACGAGTTTAGTTTTGTGCACAGATCATGGTCTTGACTCTTGGCATTGCGGAGGGGCTGCACAATGTACCATTTTGTGCACCCTCCAAGGACTAGTCTTCAATCATAACCGTAAACCTGCAAAAAATGATACAATGTGACTTTGTGCACTATCAAACAGCTTTTGGTTGAATGGTCAATGGAGCCCGCACATCGTTATGTAACATTGGTTGAATGGTCGATGGAGCCCGCACATCGTTATATAACATTGGTTGAATGGTCGATGGAGCTTGCACGGTTGATGATTCAATAGCTCGATGCTTGAAGTCATTGCACAAAACACATGTGGCAACAACAACAACTCATCGTTCAAATCTCTAGAGAAGAGCAAGCTCAAATAGATGCAATGAATCATCGGGGAGATGTAATTTCTAGAAGAATGGATGTTTAAGATGGAAGAGTCATTTAATTGAGGATGCATTCATATCCAATAAATTGTGAAAGACCCACCTCAAAGTACTACCCCAACATCAATGTCTCGAAAAATAGAGGAAGTCACCACGCAACATGAAGGGACTTCATGGAGACATATACCATCAGTCATCCAGAACAAGTAGTGAACCAATAGGGATACTTTTGAAACTTCTATAAACAATAACAAACTATTTTTTGACTTCATCTCTTTGACACTTACCTAAAACACAATACACATCCTAAAGTAAACCCAAAAGCACATTTAAAAGATAACATTACTATGATGAATAGAATTTAATAATATTTCACAAATAGAAATACTATGATAAATATTAATAATTATAAATATAATTTTTAAATTAGACAAATTTTCATTTACACTTACAATATATTGAGAGGGGTTATTGAATATTTTCAATGTCTCGGGAAAATTTGACTAGGGCACTCACCATGGTACTAACCATATGGTTAACCATCAATTAGATGATTGACCATGTTCAACCATGGTAAACAATGTTCAACCATGAGCAACCATGGTTAACCACATTTAAGAATTAGCCACATCGTCAGTAGCATGGTGAACTACTTAGTCACCCATTATCAACAATGGTCAACCATATCATCAACCATGGGAAACAACACAGTGAACCATGGTGACGCATGAATATTCACATGCTCAACCATGGTTAACCATGGCCAATTGTGGTTAAGTGTGCTCAATTGTGGTAAACCATGATGAACCGTGCTCAACTGTCATGGTTCAACATGGTTAACAATGGTTGACATGACCATGGTCAACAAAGGTTAACATGATCATGCTTTATCATGGTTGACCATGACTCAGAGCATGGTCATGTTTGACCTTTCCAACCATGGTTAACCATGGTTTTCCATAGGTTAACTATGGTTGACCCAAAACACATGCATGGCTAACCAATATTATGGTTGACCATGTCTATCATCATGGTCGAGCATTCTAAATCATGATAATGGCCATGATTGTATATGATTAATTCACTTAAATATTGGTTGATTGTATATGCCTCTACTTTAGCTAGTAGAATCATTTCCCTTAAGGAGACTCCGAAAGATGAACTACAAGATGAAGTTTTTAATCAAATTTATGTGGATACATTCATAAAAAAAATTAAAAGTTTTAATGGTTGCATATGACAAAAAGATAACCTCCCTTATGGCATAAGATATATACAAAAGGCTATGAATTACTAGGAAAATGTTTCTTTCCCACAATGCTTTATAATGGATATTGTTTTAATTATAAACCTTGTGCCTCTCACAATGCTCACTTAACCCCTCTCATAAAAAAAATTCCCCAAATCCAATAAATATTTTGTCAAAAGAAATAAATAGCTTATATGGTTCAAATTTTAAAATTTTTAATAAATCAAAATGGAATTTTCCAAAATGAATATAGTAAAAAAAATTCCCTAACTTATTCTTTGAATATAGTGTTTTTCCATTCATTTATTAGATAACTGTAGTGTTTTTCCACGTTCATAAGTGTGCATTTTTTCATTTACTAATCAATATGTTAAAATAATAAAAAAAACTATTTTAAATGAATTTTACAATGAGGTTTTTTTCTAAATTTATATGTTATTTTTCCATTTATTAACTTTATTTTATGCATGTTGTTTTTTTATTAAGATATTCAACTAAAAAAAGTTAATTCTATTTGTTTTCATACTTTTATAATTTTTATCAGTTTTTAAATTATTTTTAAATATTATTTTAATTTTGAAAATTATAATTTATTAATTAAAAAAATTGCAATTTCATCCTTTTACAAATTTCAATCATCATTGAAAGCATGATACAATTTGAATTTAATGACCAAATTATTCCTCCCAAAACATTTTAATAATCAAACAGAATTACAAAAACAAAAACACAAAAACCTTTAAATATGTTATTATGTGATAGGTCAATTAATTTTCTCATTTGAGATTAAACATTTTAGGCTGAGGTAGCTAAACCAACTAATCCAAGCAAATATTGCATGCAAAAACTACGACATCCCCTCCCACTAATGCCCCCTCACAAACACCTTGTACACTCTAGGGATCGAAGTGGGCATCATCCCAGCACCTGACACACCCACCGAACTAGGAAACGAAACACGTTGCAATAGGAAATGGATATACAACCTGTGACCTATAACCGTGCCTATAACTAACCTATTGCTAGAACCTTTAGACCTCTAGTAAACATTAAAAACACTATAGTCAACATTAAATCCCTTGTATGCCTCTCATGTTAGCAGGTACATGCCGAGAACATGGAGAAAATATCGGCAAGCAATAAGCACCCCGCAGCAGAGTGATTAATGTTGGGGGCCTCTGACAAACTATTATTCTCCGTGTGCATTCTATCCTAGGCCACACCTTTCCGGCTACCATGTTTGCATGTCCATCCTCGGGTGAGTGATGTTATCATGTATGTCATATACCAAGTCCATGCATATAATGCATAATATATATATCATGTCCCTTCAATGTTCAGACACGGTGTTCAAAAAAATGAATTTGAATTTCAAATCTCAAATTCCCGTGCTCCACGAAAGTTACCAAAGGATGGTTCCTCACCAATTTCCTCCATTCTTCACCATGGCAGAAGATCCATCAAGGATACCTCAGAAAACTCACCGTCGGAACTCGGTAGTTCAAATCTTGTGCATTGGAGGAGCGCCTTCAGGGCTTGCAAGTTTCTTAGAAGGAAATGGGTGAAAGGATGCTGTTCTCTCCATACTAAGGCTATGATCAAGGCGGTGAGAATTTTGCAACAGTTCATAAGATTTTTGGGGCGAGCATTGTCTGGAAATATTTGCTATATATTCTCATAATCTAGCGCTGCCAAACAGTTGTCACACATCCTACAAGGCACATGATCAACTACGAGATCCAGTCTATGCCTGCTTAGGGCACATTTCCTCCTTGCACCAACTAGTATATAAACTAAATAGCCTCAGCGTATGCATTATTTGTTGTTATTTCCATAAATTGCTTCTGTTGGTATCTCTAGCTCTCAAGATATGTGTAATGAATTTTTTATAGGAGTTGGCAGGCCGAAATAACCTTCACGAGCATGGGTGGCCAGCAGCATTTCATACGGTGTTTCATCCATCTCCATGAATCATCCTGACAGCACCACATCAGTTCCAGGTACATCTCTCTGCCATGTCATCCTATCTCCTAGTGCTACAAGGCATTCTTGTCTCATCAAATTCTCTGGCATTTTCTTAACAAAATTTCAGTCCCTAAACCAAATACTATCCAATTTCTGGTCTAGTCGGGTTTAGTGCGTGGAATGTTCATAGAAACAACTGCAACATCTCATGGGAAATACCTGCGCACTTTGCCATCCTGCTTTCCCTTATATATTAACTCTAGCTAGCACATGAATTCATTCAAATTTTATTATTCAGTGTAATTCTTTGAATTTGGAGCAAATGAAGATTTCATTTTGTTGGCTCATCAATTTATTAGATCATCCGGATAAAATCAAGCAACGCAGCTGATAAGTCTGTTCTGGTGGGTGTTTATGTTATATTCCAACTTGCTATATTGGGATAACTGTTGTGGAGCTGAACACATGTTCGATTGGAACTCTTTTCATATGAACTATCATTATTTTTTCGCCAAATTCTATATACATTGATAGGGGGATTGGGCCATAGATCACGATCAGAGCCACCAAAAGTAATTTGTTATTTAGGAATTTTGGCCTTTCAGCGACTTTTAAGATATTGAGCAGGATGATTTCATTGGAACCTTGAAAAAGCTTGAGCAAATAGCTAAAGGAAATTCAAAGTATAGTACTTAACTAGTTAGACGAAGAAAGGAATGGGATAGGTTTTTCAAACTTGCGGACTGCGGGCCGTGGGGATATTGTTTAGACACTTCCACCTCGAGGCTGTGGGAAGGGATAACTATTGAGCTCTCATTCACATTCTCCCTCTCAGCGAAAGATCAACTGTGGAAATGGCATTTGGTGGTCTCCTCTTCACATCTATCTCTCTGTTGTTGTATGCCTATCCATGATTTTTGCTCTAGCCTTGGAATTCATAACATAAACCCACCTGGGTTTCACACAACGCCGGCTAGTCCTCTTACAGAGCATTTTTGTTGATTTAATACCGGCGATGAAAATATAGAAAGTGGATGGGAGTTGTACAATTTTTGCGCCGAGAGGCGCTCTACAGCCCAGTATGGGGTAGATCTTGTAACGTTACGTAACGTTGAAGCGTTACGTAACGCTACATAGATGTCGGGGATAAAAAACATAAAGTTATGTTAGCTATAAAAACAAATAGAAAAAAAAATTATAAGTAACATTACATAATGTTATGTCCTAAAAAAAATAGAAAATTAGAAGAAAAAAAACAACAACGATATAAATAACAAGAAGTATCACAAACTACATCATAGCTATACCTTGATCCAGCAACAGCAACAACCACTGATGTCCGGCAACAACCACTGCGACAGCAACAATAAACCCAGGTAAGAATTTTAAATTTGCTAATCGACAATCAATTCATATTCTTTTTGCAAGTAATCAATTCAGATATTCTTTAGATATTCTGTGGCTTATATCCAAGTTCAAATTATTTTCATATTCTATGGCTGATAGTCGAGCCACTTATTTTAGTAGCGCATAGTCGAGCCATAGGGATCTCGCTTTCTGTATGTGTTCACTTTCTCCAATCTGCTTTCTCTGATACAGTCTGCGTTATCTCCTCACTGTCAGCACTCTTAAACAGTTGAGGATTTTGCTGTCTCAGTTATTGCCCTGGGTTGCATTTGTTTTCAGATTTTCGAGCAGGTTTCAGATGTTTTCCAGATTACAGTTATAATAGAAGAATTCAGATTGAACGCGAGAAACTTCCTTATTAAAATTTCAATTGAACGCGAGAAACAGATCTAAGTTCAGTTTGTTCCTAATTCTCTATTTTCAATATTGCCAAATTCTCTAATTTCAATATTGCCAAATTGATGTCTGAGATGTCTATTAAGTTCGGGTACAGCAGCAAAAATGCAAACACCTTTAGGGACAATTCACCTGTTCAGCAAAATTTAAACCGAAGAAAATTTAAATCCTTGTAAGAGCCTAATGAGTCTGGAATGAAAGAAATCAATGGCTCTTGGTTTGGACATAACATTCTCATTAAAAAGCTCCATGCCGTTCAAAGTTTGTGAGATTAAAGGCTCCGAACTTAACTCGATTGTATGAGTTACAAATAAAATGTTCAAAATATTTCTCACATTTTATTTTCTTCCTGATAGGGATTTCCTGCTGCATATTCTGATGCTTACAATCTCCTGGACCAGCATTTGTATCCTTCTCATTAAAATATATAATCTCTTCACGATAAGAGAATATCCTTAACGTGTAAGTACATTCTTCACGAGCTAAACCGAGTATCAAAATTTGATAGGGGGGATATACACTGCCATCCACTAGAGGTAATCTGTATGTAATAGGTACCTAAACTAATCCGATGCCCGTCGATCAGACTCTCTCGATGTCCACAAGGCATAGGGCAGTACCTCGCAGATTATTGAATTTTCTATGGGAACGTCTCTAGGTCTACGGTAATGAATCTACCCAGTATCAAATTCATGTCAATTTACAGACAAACAAATAAATACAAACAAAATACAAACAATCGAGCCACAGGGATATCGCTTTCTGTATGTGTTCACTTTCTCCAATCTGCGTTCTCTGATACAGTGTGCGTTATCTCCTCACTGTCAGTACTCTTAAACAGTTGAGGATTTTGCTGTCGCAGTTATTGCCTTGGGTTGCATTTGTTTTCAGATTTCTGGGCAGGTTTCAGATGTTTTCCAGATTACAGTTATAATAGAAGAATTCTGCATTGACTCATAAAATGGTATCAAACACCTCGCTATTTGAAACCTAGAGTAGAGTGCATTGCGTGTCACCTTGCTGAATATCAGTCTCCCGAGTGCTGAGCTAAGGAATCTCTTCTTCTATGATAACCGTCGATGTAGATCAAATCCTTCGCCAACATCACCAAATTGTACAACACTTTTTCTTAAGATCTGCCCCATTATCATTTTGACAGGAGTGTTGTTGATTAACCACAGTATGGATACACTGTAATCCAAGGTTCCCATCACTCTCTCCTTGAAACTGTGTTGGCATTGCTGCCATTGCCTCTTGCCTAGAGTCGAAACCTGGAACATTTATTCAACTCTCACCCCGTTCAAATCCAA
Source organism: Pseudotsuga menziesii (assembly GCA_001517045.1). Taxonomy (NCBI): domain Eukaryota; kingdom Viridiplantae; phylum Streptophyta; class Pinopsida; order Pinales; family Pinaceae; genus Pseudotsuga; species Pseudotsuga menziesii. The sequence continues at coordinate 7,075 of LPNX010544299.1, forward strand.
AAGCATATATACCAGCCTGTTTCGTATTAAATCAAAATGAAAAATGACACTTCAAATCCAAAAGCATATACCAGCCTGTTTCAGATTAAATCAGAATGAAAAACCTATTTAGTTGCATTTTATCCAAAATCAACCGGTGCAAGTTGTAATGTTAACTATTAAAGTTCAGTGGTTAAGTAACTTCCTAAATTCTTGTCAACAACAAATTCCGATATAATGCACACATTCTTGTAAACTTCTCACGGCCATTTTCTACAAGTGGTTGTTGGCAGCTAGGCAATAAGACTTTCATGGCTGACCCTATTGGTCCACCTGGTGAGATCAGTAGAACCCAAGACGCTTATAAATCCTCAGAACATTACTCACCTTGAAATCCCGGAACTTCTCTTTCTCTGGCGTGAAGTGTGTAACGCGGTGCAGCCTTTTCTCCCGATTTCCAATTCGTGGGCTTTTGCTGACAATCGATTACTTTGTTTTCATGGCATCTCTGAAATTCAATGTCACCAGAAAGCCGGCAATTCTCATCCCTCCTTCACTCCCTACTCTGAAACCAAGATTTGATGTATTATTTTGTACATTAAATCATGGTTTCCAAATATAATGATTATAAATTTTCAATTGTAAAATTTCCTATTAGCATTGTACAAAATCTTGCTGTATATTAATTAAATGAAATAGAAACATAAACAATAGAGAAGAAAACTTCCATGTACTTTTATAAAACGTGCTGGAGAAAAGATATCATGCCAACATGCCAGGATTAAAATGTTAACACTGCTCCAAATGAGCATGGAAGAAGCTGTAACAATCTTCCATCTATAAATATATATTCTTTCTTCCACAGACCGAACCGAACCAAACCGAGTAAAAGTGAAAGTGAATATTATATACAGACTGAACCAAGTGTACGGATTAGTATACAGACTGAACCAATTATAAATAGATGTAGAGTCCTTTTATTTCTGAAAAAGGATGATAGATAATTCTGGTGCATCGCCTTCCCGTTCACGAGATGGGAACTCGCCATCTCAAGATCAGACAGTCTTTTCATCACAAGATGCAATTCCCCCAAAGAGAAGCATCTCCGATTCCGCTCATAAAATATGACGTAACATCTGGTCATGTATTTTACAGAAAGGTAGGGATTAGAATTAAATAGATTGTTCTCATTTCTGTTTATGGGATACTGTTTAGAATATTAATCATTATGATGCAGAAGGGTGTTGTGCTGTGCTGATCCTCTTTCGCAGCAGGAGGTTCTTGAGGGCTATCATTAACTTATAGTTAATTTGTAAATAATAGCTGTAATTGTGATTGTGCAGAAGAGACTCATGTTAACAACATATTTAAAGATGACAGTGGAAACGATACCGAATATATTGTAAATGATATATTTCAGCCGCCACAATATAATATTAAGTCTTGACGAAATAATATTTGTAACATCACTTACAGAAAATCACATATTATAATGAGTTGGTTTGGAATTTGGGATACCGAAGATATTCTAAATGATATTTTAGAGAATTTAAAAGTAGTAAATATTTTGTTTAAAAGTTGATTAGGGTTGTTGGAAGTACCAGCGACCGGGCTTTTATATTCGGAAACTTAAATTTTAAATTCTCCTTTCCCAACAATGGGATTTTATATTCAGCGAATTTCTATCCTCCGAGCTGAATACTGTAGGCAAATCATAGAACTGAGAAATCCATCTCTCTGAATTCATAAAGCCAACCCAAATATTAATATCTGCTAGAAATATCACGCCTGAAACCAGCCATCCATCTGCGTGTGCTCCAACCGAGGTGAACAAAAATATCATGTGCATGTCTTTGTCTCTCACGTGTCCTCTACACTTACATCAAAACATGAAGTTACTCCTTGAAATTTCGGTGCAATCCATGCCAGCCATTTCTGCTAGCAATTAATTATTTAATTCTACAAGGACGTAAATTGTTTGCAAGCTTGCACAGATCGAAGAATCCATGGAATCCATTTTGTTAATATTGTATGGAAATATAAATTATAAAGATTCTAACCCAATTTGGTTAACCCAATTTTTCATTTAATATATAAATTACTATATATCGCTCACCATTTTCGTTGTTTTTTAATTTTTAAGTCGCTAGATCACCATCTTAACACCATTTTTAATTAAAACAATTTGTCAATGTATCAGCATGACATCATTGATTCTAACGATTAGCATGCAATTATGAAACTGACTAATTTAATAATTGGAAAAACCATTTTTCATTATTTTTCACGTACATGTCTTTGTGAACCAGAGGAAACAAAATATACCAATATATGTTTGAGATGGAAAATTTATTCAATGGAAATGATGCAAATAGATACAAATATTAAGTCGATGCAGGTTTGTGATTTGTGATTGTTGCAACTATATATTAGTAATTAGTCAAGGAGGCCAAACTATTAGTTAGATGCTAATGGGGAAGTTGATTTCTACCATTATCATCTCAGTTATGACCGCAGGATGGGTATACATACTTTTCAACTCGACGCGAGCGAGAGGATTCTGAATTCAAATCATCAATAGAGACAAACGATGGAAGAGTATGTATGCTCCTGGTATTGGATTTGAAGTTTGCCTTCATTTTCCCCTCAATTTCAGTGATCCATTTTATGTATTTTGTCAATAGCAAAAACAATCTTTATGAATATTTAATTAATCACCTTAGAATGTAGTAGTGACTAACTGGACTTTTCTTGGATCCATCATTTGAATGTGTAGGAACTTGGTATCAAATTCAAGTTTCAGTTTGTTGGTCTTTTTTTCATTCTGATAATGAATGGAGCATAAGTTTTCTTGACTAATCCATCCCTGCAACCAAATAACGGAAAATCGAGCCAGATTTGTAAAAGATCCATCGCTGTATCCCACGAACGAAAAATCTTGGAGTGTATGGATTATTTAAATTCTGTGTCCTCCATCTTGCGTTTAACTTCATTCACAACAAAATGATTGGGCTGAAGAGTGCTTCTACGCATCCACTGGTCGTAGCTGAGATGATGATGCTATAAAGCATCTTCCCGATGAATATGAAAGCAAATAGTATGGCTTCCTTAAAT
>LPNX010544329.1:5000-104700 GCA_001517045.1 Pseudotsuga menziesii
CTAGGTACCCCTCTCTCTCTCTATAGGTACCTCTCTCTCTCTCTCTATGTCTCTTGACCCTTTCCTGCCCTTTTAAATATTACACATAGCTTCCCATGACCCTTCCCCACCCCTATACAATATTAGCCATAGTTTCCCTTAACCCTTCCCCACCCCTATTAAATATTAGCCATAGTTTCCCTTGATCCTTCCCCACCCCTTCTAAAACATTAACCAAAGTCTTTCCTACCCCCTCTGAATTATTAAAAAATATTTTTTATGTTTTCAATAACGCGAGCGCGTTTTTGTTCACTATAACGCGAGCGCGTTTCAAAATTCTATGAGCGGGAATATTTGTTTGAATTCAAATAAAACGTGCCATGTTTTTTAGAGTCAAAACCAATCCAAATCACTTGGTCACATGTCAACCTTAATCCTATGTGTATGGTTTGGTGTTTGCTTTGGTAATACCAAACCTGTGCTATGGTAGTCATGAACCAAAGCTAATTGGGTGTTTCTTCCAGTTTATGAAGAAACCTGTGTTTAACCACTCTTTACAATATGCTACACACAATCATTTTTGACGAAATCTTAAACACAAATATGGTTTTTTTATAGATTCCAAATATGTAACTTTTATTTAAAATTATTAATTTTTCATATTTTTCTTCAAATTCTTTTCTCTCCTACCTCCTTAACTCATGAAACACACTGTTAGTTTTTCTTCTATAACTTTTTCAATTCTTGATCACTTCAAACAAAATCTATATGGTGCACAAGTAGACACTAACCTCTACGTTCTATCAAAACCCCATTTCATGATTTTTGCATTAAGACCTTCAAAGGCTGCACCCACAAAACACGTACCATTTTCGAGGTTTTCTCACTTAGACAATTATAAAAATATTATAAAATTAGTAATTTAATTTTTGAAAAATAATACCGCACTAGCGCTATGGGTTCTCCACATGGATGTCAATTTTTGTAGCTTGATTCGATCATTTAGGCCCTCAAAGGCTGCACCCACAAAAACATATACCTTATAATTTCCCTGAAAAATAAAAAGTGCATGTTAAGAAAAATGAAATTTGACATAGCTATGCAAATTTTCGATACATAAAAGTTATATATTCGGAAAGGTGATTCAATTTCCTACATTTCATGTTTTTTACTCAATGCAAGATGTTTTGCATAAGTATCTCAAAAAATTCAAGTAAGTTGAGGGATGCCTGATTTTTCAGGTTTCTATTGCATCTAACGTGCCAAAAAGATCCCTCATCTTCTTGCACAGGCCCTTTGGCATAATGAATAGCCCTGCCTAAACCTTCAACCACCACCAAAAACAATAAAGGTGCCAAAGGGCATCCTTGTCTTAGTCCCCTACCAGCTTTAAAGAAGGTGGTTGCAACACCATTAATAAGAAAAGAGAAAGATATTGAGGAAAGACTACTCATAATCCAAGAAATAAAATTCCCAGCAAAACCTAATTTGGAGAGTATAACCCAAAGGTAGGTCCAGCTTACATGATCATAAGCTTTAGATAAATCAATTTTTATCATTACACCCTTTAAGGATTTACAATGCATAGTATGCATCCCTTCTTGAATGACCCCAACTACATCATGGATCTCTCTTCCCGGTAAAAACCCAAACTGTTCACCATATATACACCTACCCAAAACATTTTTGATCCTGATCGAGATAATCTTACCAATAATTTTGTAAACAAAATTACACAAAGAGATCGGTCGAAAGTCCTCAAAAGATAAAGGATGATCAATCTTAGGGATGAGCACGAGAAAAGTAGAGTTGAAAACCACGGGGATCTTTCCACTAATCCTGAAAAGCTCAATAACTCTCAAAAGATCCTCCCCCAACACATCAAAAAGACATCTGTAAACCTCTACAGGAATACCATCAGGTCCCGGGCTCTTATCATTTTTTCTAAGGGAAAGGATATGCTTAAGATCTTGTAAAAGAACAAGCTTCATAAGCTCAACCTTTTATCATCCTCAGTTACAAATAAAGGAAAAAAAATAGCATTGTGCACTATCTCGGGAAGGTGAACTTCAGCTTCTTCCCTAAACAAGGTTTCAAAATGTTGAATCCCAGCCCTAGAAATATCCTCAACAGCTTCAACAATCATGTCAGAATCATCATGAATTTTCCAAATAGTATTAAGATTTTTCCTATGAACCGCAAACTTATGGAAAAAGGGAGTATTGTCATCACCACAAATCAACCATAAAGCCCTACCTTTCTGTCGAGCCTTCTTTTTCTCTAAAGCATAAAATAGTTCTTTTACAAGACTCAAGCTCAATCAAAGTCAATTTATCCTCCTCTGAAGTAAAGCCAATGATAACCCTATCAAAATATCTCTTCATTGCAATTTCAATATCCACTAAATATTTTATATCCTGATATTTTTTCTTCAAGGACCATTCAATGTAAATATCCTTAATTCTTTTACGATTCACGACAAACTGGGATGCAGGGGAAATCTCAGACAAAGCATCACACACCACCCAGGATCCTTTTAAAACCTCAACCAGCTCAATGTTTTCTAACCAACTTGCATTAAACTTAAAAGGACAATGAGCCTTGGAAGTGGAAGAAGATATATTTTAAAAAAAAGGGTGATGATCTGAGTTTCCTCCACATCCTATCTACTGCTTGAGGATAAAATCCCTATCTAGAAAATCAGTAGATAGTAAAAGTCTATCCAACCTTTTACAGATACTCTCAGAACCAACTCTACGATTAGACCAGGTTGGAATAGGATCCAAAGGGACAATGTCAATAAGCCCTAACCCATCCAAAAGTTTAGTGAAAAAATCTGTTAATGCATCCATAAGAGCATTAACCCCCTAGACCTCAGAAAGTCCCAAAGAGAAATTTAAATCTCCACCAAAAACCAGATAAGGACAATTGAAACAATCCATACCCGCAATATTAATCCAGAAAGATTCCCTGTCCAAATAAGGTCCATAAAAGTTTATAAAGGTTAAATCCAACTGCAATTCAATAGAATATAGCACAACACATAGACTAGAGGGCATGGCCCATGCATTCATCAAAAGGAAATTACGAGTCCTCCACCCTAGAAGAAGCCCCCCAGGTCTGCCCTTTGCATCAACAAATACAAACTGCCAACCCTTTAATAATAATTCCATATCCTTTACCAGTACACACCCTTCACACATAGTTTCTTGCAAATAAATAATATCTAAAGACTGTTGTTCAATCAATCTTTTAACCACTAGTTTTTTAGGCAAACTAGTCAACCCTCGACAATTCAAGGTCATAAGGATCATAAGGGAGACCTCGATGAGGCATACAAAATTCTAAGTGCCCCAGTACCATCATTCACAATATGATTATCCTTAACCAATACTCCAACCTGCCCCTTATCAGGTAGAATCTCAAAGGGATCACGCTCTAGTCCAAATTCATCTATAATTGCTTTCGACACCGAACGAAGAAAATAACCCTTTACGCAAAATAGGAGAAACCTTTGGGGGAGATACAAACCCAAGGTTTCTTAAGGAAAAATTCTGTACAGGTTCATAAGAAGAATCCAAAATAGGTTCATAAACAGTCTTATTCAAACCTAATTCCTCAGACATGGTGTTAAAGCACAGAGGTTTAAGGGTTGTTAATGAATGTAATGAATCGATATCCAAACCCTCTAAGGACTGATGAGAAAGGTTCAAATCCTCTGTAATCTCTTCAAGTACCTTGACTTCCTTGGCCTCCAAATTAGAATCACAATTCTTAGCCTTCCATATTTTTTTACTAGATACAGAGAAGGATTTTTCATTGAAAGGAAGCAAGCATTCATTCGCTAAATGACCATGAACATGACATCTGTAACACCTAAAAGGTAAGCCCAAATAGTCCAAAGGCTGATAGACTTCGGAATTTCCTTTTTTAATGACCAAATATGCCGGTAACCCATTCCGGAAATGTAACAAAACTAAAACCCTACCCACACAACAGATTCCAGATTGAAGATAAGAGAAATTAGTTTCTAAGTGAGTGCCTAGGGTATTTCCCACCAACTTAAAGAAATCAGCAGACCAATATTCAAAAGGTTATATAATGGCTAGGGTATATTAAGAAATCCAAGAGAGAAATTTTTAATATTTTTCTAAATTTATAAGACTCTAAATGAATGACTATAAGAAAGGAAGCCTTGTTATAAGGATTATATGCATGGTGCTGTTATTAGTTGGTAGTAAAAAAATAATGAAGTAAATAGTATGGTGTTTATATATGTAGGGGTTTCAATTAAAAGAAATTGTTGTATAATAATAGACATGTGAAGGTGTTTTCTCACATCTATATAGTGAAAATTGTTATGTTGGGTTTAGATTTGGAAATTATAAAGATCATGTATTGCATATTGTTGCACAGAAGAGGTGCATTCTACAACCCGCATTCTACAACCCAGTAGGGGAGAGATGTGTAACTCATTCCATGCTCATCTTAAAGTTGACATTTGTCCTTTATAAATATATATATATATATATATATATATATATATATATTATTAAAAATAACAAGTAGACTTAAATTAANCGTAAATTAGATAAATTACAATCATAAATATTGGATTACACATTTCATCAACATTTCCACTCCAAAAAAGGGTTTGCACCTTGAGAGATTTGATCCCTCTTGGTGCTTGGTAGATCCCCTTTTAGATGGATCTATGTTGGTTATAGTTATTATAGAATAATCATAGTTGCTCAGATTTATTTACTCTACTTTATTTATGGATTGGATAAATATAAAGTCATTATTAAAACCTCATATTATTAACTACACCCAATGAAACAAAAAGATGGTTGAAGATTAAATTGATTTAAGTACATTTATTTGAAATTACTATATGTTTCTTATAATGACAATTATCCATTAATACTAACCTTCTGATTAATCAAAATAAAGTGTTTAAAAAACACACACCTTATTTCTCCAAAAAAGTCTTTATAGATTTTGGGTGAACTGTGCTCCATAACTAATATTAGAAAATTTTTATGAACACTTAATTCAACAAAATTATTTGAGCCTTCCTTAATAACATCTTTAAATCAATACCAATGATCACCTAAAAGATAAAATATAACCCTTGCCCTACATGTCCTCATATGACCATTAGTCGCACCAGAAAGTCCCAAAGAGAAATTTAAATCTCCCCCAAAAACCAGATAAGGACAATTGAAACAATCCATACCCGCAAGATTAATCCAGAAAGATTCCCTGTCCAAATAAGGTCCATAAAAGATTATAAAGGTTAAATCCATGCTTAATGTGAAATATGAAGAAAGGATCCTTCCTTAGGTTGAGGACAACATAACTATACAAAGGTTGGACCAACCCCCAAAAGGGTATTAATTATATTTTATTGATGAATAAATCGCGTTATGAAAATAATTGTGTATTATGATACCAAAACAAAACTAGAAAGGATCCCATAAACTGCAGATTACTACAATGCAAAAGGGATCTATGGCTTATGTTTAAAGTTGAATTATAATTTTACACGTGATGTACTAAATAAAATTGGGCTAGACCCGAGTTTGTTGTTGGAAAACTGCAGGCCTTGAACGATGGTGACTTGAGAAGACATGAAAAGATCATGGGGGATTAGAATGAAAAGGACAAAAACAAGAAATGACAAGAAGATGTAAGAAGAAAATTGGTGGAAAACAGGAACACCAAGGACGGTGTTATTTTTAAGGGGGGGAGTATGTAACATCCCTCCTGCATGCCTTGGATATTTTTGTATTTCGAATATATTGTACTTTCTTCTTGTGAGGAGCTCAAGGCCAAGGCCCCACCAGAAGCAAAACCGTGTAGCCTATATGAGTTAATTACGTCAGTGAAAAAAAAACCTAGGTGACTCAAAGACATTGACACAACTAGAGATGGGCAACTAAATTCCACTACGGAAAAAAGGGAATGGTTTGGGAGCCATAATATTTCCTTCAATACGCAACTCAAAAGAGGAGAGTCTAAGTGAAAAACCTTAGTATCTGACAAAGGTTTGATTAGGTCAAAATTAATAACGCAAGGGGGCTAACAAACGTATGTGTGACAAGAACTAGGATGGTGGATGGATTCCACTAAGGGATCGGAAAAATGTGAGGAAAATTATAAATACATGTGCTCATATATTTATAATAATAACCATCCATTTATTAAAGAAAAGGATAGATTAAGTCTTTATAAAAAAGACAAGTATTATTATTATTATATGAAGTATATCTATAAGGAATATGATAGATAAAAGACATGGAGTATTATGATATAAAGCATATCATAAGGACAAAGAAAATAATAGATTAAGTCTTTATAAAAACATGAATCATTATTATTATGAAGTTTAAATATGGATTAAGTCGTTTTAGACATTAAGTCTTTTATAAAAAGGACACGAATTATTAAGTCCTTTTAGACATTAAATCTTTTATAAAAGAGAAGACATGAATTCTTATTACAAAGTCCAAGGATGGGTTAATTCCTTTTAAACATAATGGAAGAAAAAGAAGGATTAAGTGTTTTGATATGAATTACTATATCATAAGGGAAAACAATGATGGGTCAAATATTTTATAAAAGATGAGAATAAATTATTATTATAACATTTATAATATGGAAAGGAGAATTAAATCCTTCAGCAAAATAAAATCATGAATTTTTGAATTGAAACCTCTATTCCATTTACACTTGTTTTTAGGCTCAATAGAAGGAGGGGTTTGGCTTGGAGGAAGGAAATAAATGGCTTTTGAACTTTGACTGTCATAACCATTAGCTTAGTGCATGAATGGTCACCAGAAATCATGGGAATTATTCTCGTGACAAGATGGGATAGTTAAAAGAGGAAAGCAAATTAATGTGGGAACGACTATCAAGCTGTGGAGAGAGCAAACTCTGCCCTTAAAAGGAGAAAAGAAGGAAAGAAAGGGTTGCGCTTTCCATAATATTGGCTCTATACATTTTTATGAGACTAGCCCTCTGCATCCTGGATATGTTTGGCTTTCTGCATTCTTAGGAGAAATTTTCTTGCGCTCCAAGGGAATGATCTCTGCAAACTCAAAAAGATCTCCATATGTTTACAAGGGAAGTTCTCTAAGCTAAAGATCCTAGCGAGCCTATTACTGGAAGATCGATCAAATATCAATTGCCATTGCTTGTGATAGTCATGGTCGTGGATGGGGTGATCTTGAAGCAGTGCATGAACCTGCTTGACAAGGGGGTCACCTGACTATCATCTCGGAGGCTTTCCACAAGGCATCAGAGAAGGTCGTTGAGGTCTTGATAGCAATGTCGGTGCTTGTGCGACTGATAGACTGGGAGTCCCTGGTGAAGAGTGCAGGCACTTCTATGAACAACAAAGTGGTAAGTTAGTACTCTTCCCTCCTTTCTCCTTTAGCTATTGATGCTGTTTTGAATGTCGTAGACCTGGTAAAACCTGATGTCATTGACTTGAGGGATATTGGGGCTGTCAAGAAATTAGGGGGGGGACTGTGGATGATACAGAAATGGTCGAGGGCTTGGTCTTTGATAAGAAGGTCAGACATACTGCCGGAGGGCCGACCAATGTTGAGAATGCTAAGATTGCGGTCATCCAGTTTCATATTTCGCCTCCCAAGACCGACATTGAGCAGAAAATAGTTGTGTCTAACTATACCATGATGGATAGGATCTTGAAGGAGGAGAGGAATTATATTCTCGTGATAATTAGGAAAATAAAGGCCACTGGCTGCTATGTGCTATTGTTTTAGAAGAGTATCTTGCGATATGCCGTGACTGATCTCTCACTGCATTATCTGTCCAAGGCGAAGAACTTGGTTCTCCAGGATGTGGAGAGGGATGATATCGAGTTTATAACCAAGATTCTGAACTATTTGTCAATCATGGATATTGAGCATTTCATGGAAGAGAAACTGGGGCATGTTGATATCGTGGAGGAGGTTACAATTGGGGAAGATAGGATTGGAAAAGGTTATGGGGACCCCTTTAGCCTGCGTTTAGTCTATATAACATAGATATTTAAACCCTGCTGGTGCGTAGATAGATGTTCTAGGGTATGTGACTTGGATTTATTTAGGAAGGGAGTAGAGAGCTAAAAAACCCACTCTTTGTTGCATTTTCTTTTATGATCCAGCAATGCAAATCATATGTCGACCCTTGCCTTCCTTTTCTTAATATGCGTTTTAAATAATTTTGCATATATACACAATTTCATTCATGATGGAGACCGTTGCCTCATTCGCCTAAGTGCGTATCTGTATATGATCCAATTTTATTTAGAACAGGGATTTTCCCCATGACTAACACAGACAAACCAGTGCACATACTCACGCACTTTTCAATGAATGCTTTATGTAGAATGTGGAAGCAAGTGCCACCTTTTACCGACTTACATTTGAAATCAATTATTTTGTTTTCGTGATCATGCATGTATATTTTGATCTAGAGCTACACAAGCAAAGCACTAAGGAAGTCACCAAGGTGAGATGTTTTCCTTTTGACAATTGTCTTAGGTGTAGTGCAGTTACTGAGAAGTAAGGAGATGGTTAAGGAAAAAGTAACTTTGGTTTTAGTGTAGTCGCATAGTAGTAAAAAACTCCAAAATCTTAATACCATGAATGCCCAGGTTTGTTTTGGGTTTTTAATTAAGAAGACAATCTTTCACTACTATTGTAAAGCCTGGTATACAAACTGTTGCAGAAAACTCTGAAAGAGAGATCGTTGATGAAAATAAAAACAAAACCATAACCCTGTTAGGGTAGCGAATAGAATGGCTTTTCAATATTTAAGAATAATAATGTTAGAATGATTAAGGAAAGATTAGTCACAATGTGGACAGTAGTTTTGTACCTCAACATTTAAAACTTGGAAAAACTATCCGTAAAACTTGGAAATAAATATTACATGATGCCTAATGTTTGGTGGATGTAACCCATGGATTGGGTGAACCACGTACATTGGTCTGGCTCTTATGTGCTTGATGTATTTGTTATTTTTGTTTGCTATGTTTTCTTATATACTTCATTCTTATGATAATGATGATGTAAACAGTGGAATGGTATCGTATGAGTGTCCTTAATACAAAAGAAGCTTGTTTATTTTCGATGATTATAATATGTGATTCAGTTAGTTATGGGAAGCAGAAATTATAATAATTGAAGAAGATGTTTATCTAATTTGATCCGTGATGTTTTGGGATTGATTTACTTTATGTTTGAATCGATATATCACCATTCACACATTTTTTAAGGATTAAATAGTCTTTCAAAAAGGATTTTTCTTTTATTTTTGCTGTACTAATATAGGCACGATACATACTAAAAAATGAAGACATATTATGTTACAAGTAAAGCTTTCTTTAAAAAGCCATGTAAAAATCTTCCACTAACAAGATTGACTCATGTTGTGGTAATAGCGTAAGAAAATTGTTTTTTACCCCTTTTCACACATAATGGCATTGGGGTCTAATGGGTATTTTACAATAAAATTTGTTGGAAACCTGATAATTTAGTTTTAAATTACCTTTTAGTAAAAAGGAGACAATATGCTTATCTTGGAAGGATTCGTTGCAATTAGAAATTATTAAGAGAAATTCTCGGAATTCTATATTGTGTTTTTATTTAAGTTTTAGACATTACAGTTAGGAAAGTAAGTAACTTTGCATACATAGAAAGTATCCTTCTGGAATTAAAACCTAAACCTATACTTACTTGTTAAAGTTAGCGGAGGTTTTAATTAACTAAGCAAATTTATCCTTCTCGATTAAGAAATGTAAAATTACAATACTATCTAAACACTATACTTGATAAAACCCAGAAGTTTGTAAAGTAACAAAAAACTGTACTATAGTTTATGAAATGTATTATCACTCATTTAGATCACTAAACTATTAGCAGACTAAGAACTTGAGAGGAGTAAATAAGTGATTCATAAATAAAGAAAATACTCTGAAAGAAACATAAAACATTCCAACTTCCTAAAAATTTTGGTTACATAGCTGTGAAAATTTACCTAATGAATGCAGAGTTATGCCTAAATCTAAACTAAATACCAAACCTTTGAATTACAACAATTTAAATACATAATACTTCTGACACAATGAATTCATTCTCATTTGATCATTTTGATACAACTCAATCATACTTAAATCTATATATTCTTGTATTACAGTACATCACTTCGGTGAGAGGAAAAATAGAGGAGATAAATTCAAATTCATTTCTTTCATAATCATCAAAGTTCTACTAAATAAATAATTTTTAACTTTGACTACATATGAAGAAAATATCAGCAAAAGGGAATAGAAATAAATCATGATTTATAGAAGTAGAGTTGAACCTGGAAATATTACAGGAAAACGAGAATAACACCCAAGGGAGACTGTTCCACCCAACATTTTCCTGAAGGAGCTAAATCACTTTCTTAGGACCCCAGAGCTTGTTCACTACACCAACTAGATTGGAGATCTCTACTACATAGCAGAATTCTGCAACTTGACACTTGACAACAGACTTAACTCAACAAATCACTTTAGCTATCCCCTCATCAAATTCTTTGTGTTCCTGACTTTTCAGTTTGTAGCAATCACAAAGTTCATTCTCCCATAAATCAGAATGAGGGGTGTGCCTCCTGCTCAATTTGATGATTTATATAATATTTCCTATGTCTTAGGGTCAGTTTTGAATTAATGAGCCACACACCTCAGTTCCCTCTTCTCAGGGAACATGCCCACTTTTTTAGGGATGCTCTTGTAACAGCTAGAAAGTGAATGATGGTGCTTCCATTTGTTAATTAGCCTTTTGCATTTTATCCTTCCTCCCAATGGTAGTGAACTCTCATTTAATAGTCACCCTTGAATAGGTGTCTCCATTTATTAATTAATAAAATAAATAATTCTTCAATTACACTCATCCTTGACGAATTGGTCATAAACCTTACAATAAAATTTAACATAATGTTTTACTAAAATAAATATTAAACATTTATTTTCCACTTTTTTGGATATGTTACAAACACCCCCCGTTTAGTTCAACATCGTCCTCGATGTTGTTGAAGCCATTATGAGTCTTCTCTAAATAGAGCTAGATATTCCACCCACATATCGCTCTCAAGTTTCCAAGTCGCTTCATCTGGATTGAGGTGTTTCCATTGCACCTTTATCTGTCCAATGGTACAATTCTGGAGAAAAATTTCTCTCATTTTGAGAATACAATCCGGTTCCACCAGAAAATCACCTTCCGTTTTTACCTGAATCAAATTCTAGTCAATCACATGAGTAGCATCATGTATATATTTTTTTAAAATCAAAATGTGAAAAACATTGTGTATCCTAAGATTAGGTGGAAAAGCTAGTTAATAAGCCACTGGACCCACTCTTGACAATATCTCAAATGGCCCACAATACCTGGGTGCCAATTTAGCATAGCTCCCTAATTTAAACGAGTTTTTTCTTGGTTTTTAACCTTAACAAACACATGCTTACTGACTTGGAACTCCTTCGGTGTTGTTTCAAGATCGACATGGCTCTTTTTCCTGTCTTGAGTAGTTTTCAAGTTGCCTTGTACCTGTTTCACTGTTAGTTCCAATGCTTTTAACATGTTAGGTCCTAACATCAATCGATCTACTGGATTACTCCATGTAATTGGAGTGTTACACTTTCTACCATGTAAAATTTCAAAAGGACTAAGATATGTTCAGGCCTGATAATTGTTGTTGTAAGAAAATTCAACTAGATGCAAATAATATTCCCACTTCTTGGGATAATCACTAAAATACATTCGCAACATATCTTCTAATATGTGATTAAGTCTTTCTATCTGCCCATCCGTTTGTGGATGGTAAGCAATACTAAAATTTAATTTAGTGTCTAATCCTTTCAATAAAGTTTTCCAAAAATTCCATGTAAATTTAGGATCTCATTCGAAAATAATCACCTTTAGTATTCTGTGCAGACGAAAATTTTCTTTCATAAAAATATCAACAATATTACAGCTGTATGTGTTGTTTTAACATGAATAAAATGTGTTTCTTTACTTAACTTATCAACAACCACTATTATAGAGTCATTTTGTTTCTGATTTTAGGTAGTCCAGTTACAAAGTCAAGACTTATGACTTCCCACTTCCAATTGGGTATCTGTAATGGCTGTAACAAGCCTGCTGGGTGTTGATGTTCATCCTTAACGTGTTGGCATTCAATACACCTAGATAAAAATTCAATGACCTCATTTTTCATGTTAGGCCAAAAGTATTCTTTTCTTAACATAGTGATCATTTTTTGATACCCTCGATATCCACAATATGAACTTTTATGCATTTCATTCAAAATTAACAACTTAATTTCAGATATGTTTGGTACATACAACCTGTTTTTAAACATTATTAAGCTTTGTTCATTAAAACTGTAATCTGTAACTACATTTTCTTTCAAATTCTGATATTCAAGATCATGTCTTATTCCTTTCATTAATTTATCTTCCAAATCAGTTTTATAACTGTTAATGGAAGCCACAAAACTGGTTACAACATTTCTTCTCAAGGCATCAACCACTTTGTTTTCATTCCCTTTAATATGCTTGATCTCAAAATCATATTCACTAAGGAAAGATAGCCATCTAGCTTGTCTTGCGTTTAGATTTTGTTGATGAAATAAATACTTTAGACTTATGTTATCAGACATTAGTAGAAATATTTTTCCTATTAAGAGATGATGCCACATTTTCAAATCATGAATTATTGTAGCTAACTGTAAATCATAAGTTGCATAGTTCATTTCATGAATTTTTAATTTTCTTGATTCATATGCAATTGCATGACCTTCCAAAGTCAGTGACCTCGCCGAAGCCTTCGTTGCATGCATCAGTGCATACTACAAAGTATTTGTTTGGGTCTACTATTTTCAGGATGGGTGCAGTAGTTAATAATATTTTTAGTTTATTAAAACTGTCTTCGCACTTCTGGTCCCAAATAAATTTCTTACCCTTCTTCTGTAATGAAGTTATAGGGTTTGCAATTCTTGAAAACCCTTCAATAAATTTTCTGTAGTACCCTGTTATTCCCATGAATAATCGTACATTAGTTACATCCTTAAGAACTAGTCATTTAATAATAGCTTTTATTTTATCTGGGTCCACTGAATTAGGGTTCCAACCCTGTAGAAGATACAAATAAAATAGCTAATGTCTTTGGTGATATTGCAGTCTTGTTCTTGTGTGATACATGGAGGTTAGGGAAAGACCATGGAAAAATTAACTTGATAAGTCTCAAGCTTCTTTTGATCCCTTGCTTAGAAGAAGATTTTTTTCAGTTTAGTTGATTTTCCATGGAGGTCTTGGTACTTTTGTTGATGCAATAGACAAAGACCTAGGGTTTGAGGAATCATCCTAGGATAGACATGTTGACATCGAAATTGGTTCTAGACTTGTCTAAAATGCCACGTGCTTCTATAATGAAAGCTGATTAGGGTTTATAAACCCTAACGAGGAAAAAAATTATAGTGTGGATATCTTAATGCATGCTAGGGTTTCATGAACTATAATCTCGTTGAGACTTGCATACTAGGGTTTCATGAACTACAATTACATGCTATAACTAGGGTTGAGAAGTTATGAGATGAAACACATGTACATGTACAAATTGAAAACCAACTAGGGTTTTGTGAACTACAATTGCATGCTATAACTAGGGTTGAGAAGTTATGAGATGGAGCTATGGTTTTGTGACCTGTTTAAAAGATATGAGATGGAAGTAGAAACACATGTACATGTACAAATTGAAAACCAACTATGGTTTTGTGAACTACAATTGCATGCTATAACTATTGTTGAGAATTTATGATATGGAACTAGGGTTTTGTGACCTCTTTAAAAGCTATGAGATGGAAGTAGAAACACATGTACATGTACAAATCCAAAACCAAGTAGGATTTCATGAAATACAAATTGCATGCTATAACAAGGGTTGAGAAGTTCTGAGATGAAAATATGGATTTATGAGCTCTTTACAAGTTATGAGATGGAAAAGAGAAACACACCTACGGTTTCATGAACTACCATTGCATTCTAGGGTTTCATGAACTACAATCTCGTTGAGACTTTCATACTACGGTGTCATGAACTACAATTGCATACTAGGGTTTCATGAACTACAATCGCATGCTATAGTTTCATGAACTACAAATTGCATGCTATAACTAGGGTTGAGAAGTTATGAGTTGGAAATATGGATTTATGATCTCTTTACAAGTTATGAGATGGAAAAGAGAAACACACCAATGGTTTCATGAACTACCATTGCATGTTAGGGTTTCATGAACTACAATCACATTGAGACTTTCATACTAGGGTTTCATGAACTACAATTGCGTACTAGGGTTTCATGAACTACAATTTCATGCTATAGTTTCATGATCTACAATTGCACGCTATAACTAGGGTTGAGAAGCTATGAGATGGAAGTAGGGTTTTATGACCTCTTTACAAGTTATGTGATGGAACTAGAATGGTATGGTATGTTATATGTTAATATGGTATGGTATGGTATGTTAGTACATGGTATGATGTTAATATCATAGGGTATAGTAGGGTATGTACTATGATGTTAGTATTGTAGGGTATGGTATGGTATGCTAGTATGGCATGGTATGTTAGAATGGTATGATGTTCGTATGTTATGGTATGTTATATTAGTTGGTAGGGTTTCGTGAACTCTTTACAGGTTATGAGATGAAAGTAGAAACACATGTACAGGTACACATCCTAAACCAACTAGGGTTTCATGAACTACAATTGCATGCTATAACTTGGGTTGAAAATGGCCCTCCCCCTCATGTTTTCATCGACCAATGTGTCTAGATATCACTAAGAAAGCACATGTTGCAGCATTATATTGTTCATGTACTAGAATATAATCCAACAACATGCATAATAAAACTAGGGTTCACACATTGATGGCATCGAACTACAAACTAGGGTTTTATGAACTCTTTAGGTTTGAAGATCAAATTAGACTGGTTAGTATCATTTAAGTAGAAACCAAAAATCCATATAGCCCTAGGCTACACTTACAAATTGAAAACCAACAAGGCTTTCATGAACTACAAATTGCATATTATAAATAGGGTTCACAAGTTATGAGATGGAACTAAGGTTTTATGACCTCTTTAGGTATATATCATTAGATTGGTTAGTATCATTTAAGTAAAAACCAAAAGGCCCTATACCTAGGCTATGCACATACATGAAATAATTTTATTGGGATTAATATGAACTACTTACTATTTTATATGTTCACAAATGCAAATACCAATGTGTGCAAATGCTGGGAGCAATACTCAAATTATCAAATTGTTACAATTGAATTAAACCCTAGGTTATGAATTGAATTTCTTTGTTATCCTAAACCCTTGCTAACACTATTGTAATTGATGAATAGTTACATGCTAGACTTGCCTGAAATGCTAACCCTAGCTAGACTTGCCTAAAATGCCATGTTATTCTATGATCAAAGATGATTAGGGTTTATAAACACTAATGAGGAAAACAATTATAGTGTGGAGATTTGAATTTTAGCTTATATTATCTTTATGATTGGGTAGATTCTAGCATTGGTTATACATGCTAATTTGACATAATTTTGGGTTGAATTTGTTAAGTAAACTTTAATGGTGTTTATTTTGTTAGATATCCTAAGTGCAGACCTTTGGATAGGTCATAATGCACTTATGTAGGCCATCAAGATGATGACTACGGAAAATCCTTTGAAATAAAAGGAACTTGCTATCCAAAATGACCCTTGAAACCATGATTGTACACCCAAAGAGAACGTGTCGCTACCAAAGGAAGGATCAATAGGGATGATAAGATAGGAAGTGAGTGGGTAAGATAGGAAGGAAATAAAGTGACCTTAAGCTATGATAGGTGGGTAAGAAGGCTATTAGAGCTGCCCTAAATAGGATATTACCCATCAAGGTTTCCTCATTGATTATAAATCCTAGGTTATGCATGTTGACCTTTAAAATTCAGTTAGGGTTAGGGTTTCCTCATTGATTCTAAACCCTAGGTTATGCATGCTAGCCCTTAAATCATTAAAATTGCAACAAGTACAATAACTCATTAAAATTGCAAGTGCTCAGTAGATTGTTATAGAAGACACATATTCATGAACTTGTTTCATTTTTTATTTGTCAAGGAAGAACATTTTTTATGGGACGTTATCATTATGGGATATTTTCATTTAAATTATGCATGTGGTTGAACATGTTAGTGGTGTTTATGGGACGTTATCATCATATCTTACAAAGTCAACCTCTCTTGCAACCGACATAAAAGTATTTCCAGCTAAGCATTTAGCATTATGACATTCCTATATTTCACTTTTTAGGTTGTCAAAACAAAGGTACAATATTTTTAAGTAAACATCATTGATAAACAATTTTATAAGTGACAAGTTTCCAAGCCAATGGGACTGTTAAACCAAATCAAATTTCTAGTCTAGTAAAATGTCTTATGGCAGTCCAAGATGTAATTTCCAGTCAAGTAGGAATGATAAGAAGTATATTCACTTGGCTTTTGATGACACAATGACTTACAAGAAATTCAAGAACTTTTCTAGTATTTTGCCAAGTTATAGATGTTTATATACCACTGTCAAATTTGTTTAAGGATTTTCCAAGTTATGGACGTTTATATACCACTATCAAATTTGTTTAAGTATGGCTAGGAATGATTGTTTATATACAGTCCATTTAGGGTGTCTTTGTGCCACTTTAAATTGGCTTATGGACAAATTTGAGGTGATGCGTTAGTGAGTGGGTAAGATAGGAAGGAAAGGAAGTGACCTTAGGATATGATAGGTGGGTAAGAAGGCTATTAGCGCTGCCCTAAATAGGATATTATAGTGAATAACTTAGGGAATCTTAGGATGAGTTAGTGGTGTTCTAGGGCTGTCCAAAATGGATCCTACAGTGGGAGATATAGGGAGATTTGTGGGGTTCTAATTAATGTGGAAATGAAAGGAATAAGCCTTGCTTTAGGGAAAGGGAAAGGTAGGAGTCTAGGGAAAGGGTTTTAGAAAGGGTTAGGCTAGAATAGAATGGTTTAGGTGTGTCTTATGGATGCCTAATAGGTAGTATTACAGTCTAGTTT
Organism: Pseudotsuga menziesii; assembly: GCA_001517045.1. NCBI lineage: Eukaryota > Viridiplantae > Streptophyta > Pinopsida > Pinales > Pinaceae > Pseudotsuga > Pseudotsuga menziesii. The sequence continues at coordinate 22,165 of LPNX010544329.1, forward strand.
GATAGACAGTCCTAGGGTTAGTCAAGGATAGAAAATGGAGTAGAATTCCAAAGGTATACAAGTGATTTATATTGCAATTTGGATAATGAATAAGACTGTATTTTTATGCATTTGTGTATTTTTTTGTTAACTAATGTATAGTCTTAAATTTTTTATTCATTTTATTATGAACATACAGACTTTATTGCTTCATCAACAATAAGTATTGCAAGTGCATCAATTGTAAACTACTACTGTAAACAAGTACAAAATGATATATTAATATAAAAAAATTTCCAATCATATACAAAATATGGCAACTCATGTCGTATACAAAATATGGTAACGCGTGCCCTATACAAAATATGGAAACTCGTGCGCTGTACAAAATATGGCAACTTGTGCCAAAATGCCACATCATGGCTAGTGTACATAGGATGCTCTCTCAATCCTCCTGCACACCCTCAGAGCTCCCAAGTCCAAGTCCAAAATCGATCTTCCTCTTCTTCGAGCTAGAGGAAGCTCAGTTCTTCCCGCTGCTTTGAGCACCTCCCCTTGGGCTCTAAAATGACAAAAATCAAATGTCAACTCCTATAGGAAATTATACAAGTATAAAACACAATTTAAATATAAAAATTATGTTTTCAAATTTTAAATAGCTCACCTGAGATGAGACTGTAAGTGGTGAGAGGGATACCCTCCTCCATGATCCAAGTCTCTCAACAATGCCACCCTGCAACATTTAAAGAATAATATAACTCATACAATTTACTGCTATGTTAATTTTAGTTAATATTGAACGATATTTTCATAAACTAATCAATCTCACCGTGAAGATAACAGGCTAGTCCTGGGGGTTGGTAGGTCAAGCAATCGACTGGTCCTCAGGGGTGGCAGGTGGAGCAGTGGGTTGTACAACCTGCTCTGATGCTAGGGTGGATGGAATAGAGGAGGATGTAGCCACATCGATGTTTCCTACAATGCTAGGGGGAACGGTGGGGGAGGGCATGGACTGGAGTGGGCGAAGTGGTGATGTACGACGATAAATGCCAACTGGATGTAGAATGGAATGAGCCACCCTAGAAAAGGAAACGAGGGTGGTGGGGGAATATGGAAGAGGGGGATGAGGTTTGGGATGGGGTGGAGGGATGGGTGAATGTTGATGGATGATGTAATGTGGTCGAAGGGGGGAGGGTGGAAACATGGGAAACTGCAAGGGAGGGGATGGGTGGGTGAGTGGGGTGGGCAGGGGGGGAGCTGGATGGAAGTGTGGTGGTGGGTGGGAGGAAAAGGATGGATGGAACAGGGTGGGGAGGGATGCAGAGAAAGGGAAATGCATTCCATGGGCTACACCTGGCATATATGGTGGGAAAAAGGCAGTCGGTGGAGAGGTAGTGACACTCACGTGCCTATGTGGTGGGACCTGCATACATATTCATGGCATCATGTATTAGTCCATACAAAATATAACTATATGAATCTAAGCCATCAAAACTGAAATTAAATTTATAATTTATTACAAGATACCTACTCACGAGGGGATCTGATGATCCCTGGTGGGGATGGTTGGTCACTCAATCCTGTGGACACCTGTTCATTTGCACAAAAATATTTAGATTCAATTAGTAAACTAAATATGGGCCGAAAATTTAAATAAATATGTGACGATTGACAAGAACTAATTTAGTGATACAATAGAAGTCACAAATCAATCAAGCAACATAACATCGATCATATGATGGTGATAATAACAGTCCCAAACTTGCATAATAATTTTTCTTTTAAATTATAATTTTGAGGGATGTTACATTTTTATCTATTTTAGAGAATATCCACAACGTTTATGGGCTTACTCCTTAGAATTTCTCATCAATCCTTGAAATGGTATTAAAAAATTTTATGCTTGTCTTGTGCAATATGAAAGGATGGATGATTTGTAGGGTAAGTGTTTGTCATATTTTCCCTAACTATATCTTTAAAAATTGTATCAATTATTGATGCTAAATTTTCCTTATATACAAATTAGTTGACTAGTTAGCCCTAATAAACCTTGCTTATGCTTCATTTCCTTTCTGGTCCAGAGAGTTGACATGGCTATGAGTTCTCTTCTCCTCCTATTTCAAACCTAATTTCTTAAGGTATCCTAATTGAGAATACTCTTCTTAGAACATTTTTTTCTGAGTTTCTATTATAGGTAGCATATTGAGTAGATAATGGTTATTTTCACATATTCAATTATTGACAATACAACTAAGACCCAATTCATTAATTACCGGTTTAATTATCAAACCCATCATCTTGGTGCATCTCCATGTAAATGTTTTCCACATAAGTTTTTTCTAGGTCCCTCATTTTTTCACCAATGTCAAACATACTTCCTATCTTGTTTCCAATTAAGGTAAGAAAACATTTCATCCATTTTTGAAGGAATTGAATGAATTTTAAGATAGTGTGGTAGAATATTTTTTTTCTCATGACCTTGTTACAAAAATAGGATCGCAGAGCAATAGCAATAAACAATAAACATGATGCAAATATTAAAACAAATTACAAGAGAGACACATATCTTAGATGACAAGATTAACTACTAACATAAAATTTAATTACTGAAAGAAAACTACCTGTGTGTATGGTGTCGCAATGTCCTTTGCAGCTGCCATGGCTCCATCTAGGTTGAAGGAACTAGCATCCTCCCACCTGTGTGTTGGAGACTCGGCACTGAATAGCTATACATTAAAAAAAATCAAGTCATCAACATCTGATTCTAAGTTAAATTTATTAGAAATTATGACATTAAATAAAACAATGAATAACCTGGTGTAGGTAGCTCTCTGTACCATGCTCCTGCATGGGAACCTGGCATGGATTCCGACAATGAGAACAATGATGTGGCACTAGTCTCATCGAGATAGATGGATCCACCTGGATACCACTTGTATCTTCTCTCCCTTGCCCACGACCAGTAGACCGTATAGAAGTGTGTGTCTCGAGGGGGTCCTGCTCGCTCTGTGAGGACATAGGCACAAATGTAGTATGCCTAAGAAGGTTTTGTGTGGCACATCTCAAGGACTCATGGATATCATCTAAACTCGCCTCTTCCTCACATCTAGAGGCTCTCCTGTTCTAGGATTTGTAAATTTCCTCCACAGTTGGGATTTTGTGATATTCAGGTTTTTTATATCCTCTTTGGATATACTAGTGCTATAATTCTCTCTCATTTGAGCCTTATGTTTGCTCAAATTGGTTATCTCACCGTGGGAAATGTTGATAGATTCTATAATGTTTGGTATTGATGTGGTGAGGGAAAACCGAGAGGGTTCCCTCATGTTCTACAATTCATCACTCAAAATTCTTAATTCATTTAAATCCCCGTGTAATTCATGTTTGGGGTTTTATTCATTTAATTCGGGGTTTGGTTATGCTATTTGGTTTTTTTCACTCACTTATTCGGATGGTTCATCGGTATTGGTCATTGTGGCTAGGTAATTTGTACCTGCAATATCAAATTTTTCCCATTTCAATTGATTTTCAATTTTTTAAAATTTTGTATTTTATTTTAAAAACAATAAAAACAATGAAATAAACAAAAAAATTGCAATCCCACTCTATTTACCTTACGACATCATTTTAAGGGATTTTCAAAAGTTAGTTGGGCTCCTTGGGGGTCATTGGCTCCTCCTTGTGTGCTCGCGGGTTTCTAAAAAACAATACACCCAATGTTTTTTTTAATACACAGGGACATGCGTGCATCCCTGTTTGCCATCATTGCCAACATGTGTGCATGTCCAAATGCACGTGCACACTCTTATTGCCCACACTGACAATCCGGCATGGAGGTTCATCACTCCGAAGTGGGAGCGTGTGCATGCATCTAAGTGGTGCATGTGTGTTGTGGATTAAGCTCAGTCTTGTGTTCCCATTGCATCATAATTGGGTAGCAACTTCTTACGGGTGCCCTATTTTAATTTTACACCAATGAAAAGTATGGGATAATTGTAAATGTGCAACTTCTAGATAAATAATACCAAAAAATATACTTAAAACTTCTAAAAGTAATTATTTAATTATATTTTATTTTATAATATATTTATATATAAACAAACATATATAAAGGTAGAGCACTTATATTTAAAAAATGTATGACATATAAAATGTAACCAGGTTCTTTATTAATACACTAATCAATGTGTTAATGTTAAATGGATTGGGGCTCAGTCATTTCTTTGAAAGACTTGGCTAATAAATAATTTTTAAGGGATTTCTAGATCAACTCAACAGCCTCCCTAGCTAGTTAGGGATTTTACTCTATGATGGATTCAATGGTTAGGTAATGATTTCCACCAGTTGAAAAGGGGGAGAATGTTTTTGCAATTATTTTGATTTTACTATACGATGTATTCAATTTCAATTTTTAGCCAATAATTTCCTCAGTTGAAAAGGGGAAGAAGGTTTTTGCAACTAATTTGATTTTATTATAAGATACATTCAATTTCAACTTTTAGACGATGATTTCAACTGTTTTGATAATTTATTTCATTTTTTTAAAGAGAAAGACTATTGGCTCAACACCTCTAGGAAGGGAGAAATCAATAAGCTTTCATTTGGGAAATACATAAAAGAGTTTTCTCTTGTTTTAAAGTAATGATAGTTGCATTTCTTTAGTAATTAATTCAGGTTTTTTATAACCTATTTGTTACATAAAATACATACTATAATAATTTTAATAAAATCATAATTCTATCATTGAATATATATCCATAGCGACCATGGATTTTCAATAAAGATCATTAAGAACTTAAGAAAAATTTCTTGAGAATCTAAATGTTTAGTTATGAACCAAAATCATAATCCTTCCTGCATATGTACATCCTCAAAACTATTTAAGTCTTTAAACTTCTTTCAACAAGAAAATCAACTCAACACAATGAATCTTATTCTAACTCGTAATCCACTTTATACTGATTTGTGAATAGCCAAAAATCTGCAAGTTCATAGCCTCATGCTCCACCCTTATAACATCCCAATAAAAGCAAGCATTGTAAGTATTATTAGTAAATTTAAATCTATGAATATAAATATTTATATTAACTAAGTCATTCATGTTTATATATATAATGCAAAATAAAATAATATAATTTATATATTAAAAGGAAAGGAAGATTTCCTCATAATTCCAAAGAAAATATTAATGAAAATATTATTTTTATTACAGGAGATGATGGGAGGAAGTCAGTTTTTGTCTCGAGTTAAAAGAATTAATTAAAACTCATGGGCAGAAATCCCCATGCTCATGGTACAACGTTCACACCTAGTTGGAGGAAAGGAGTTTTCCTAGCTATTGCTTAACAGTGTGCTTAAGAAGAAATTAAAGGAGGGCATTCTCTTTCCTACAGAAGAATTGGTTTGTACTAGTGTCAGTTTCCAAGTGACTCTCTCTTTTAAGGTACGTAAAATATTATATATATATATACTAAAATTTTTATGGGTCATGTTATATAGAAAGTGATCGAACCACTAAAAAGATTACAAAATTCTGGTTTATATTAATACTATAGCTAGAATTACCATTAGATCCCAAAGCTTCTGTTTCTATACAGCTATTAACATAATTTATTAATAGTAGGAGGGATAATCATTCTGGAATTCTGAATTATTTAACTTAAATTATTTATACTAATTGCTTCTTTTCTTTTTCTTACCCTTTTCTAACACCCTTAGGAAGGAATAACTTGGAAAAAACAATTACATGGAAAATACAATTACTTTTATTTATCTCTATGCTTTTCGAGATCCAATTACAAGAGTGGTGGTCATTTCCTTTACTCTTATTCTATAGCAAAATGCACAGACATAGAATGTGACCTTAATCTTTCTTTTGTTGATTGGTCTCAGTCGATAGAGCAACTATTGAATCCTCCATGAGTGCAATACTCCACTTGATGTTTAGAAGTGCTCCTTCAAACCAGAGCTAACTTCCTTCTTTATAATGGTTGTATCATATTTAGGTTTAAAACTTTTCTCTCCTACCTCGATTTCCACTATAATTCCTTTAATGAGTAGGGAAGCTCTGAAAATAACTTGGAAAAGGAAAGAGACATTGTAATTCACAAGAGCTAGATAGCTCAATCTAATGGTAGTATGTTGTACAAAAGCATCCTCAAGAAGAGAGACAACACATAACTATTATTTTAATTACATATCTTTAAATATTAAGAAGAAAATGGTTTGTACCCTAACCAATTAAGAGCTTTAACATTGGGAGAAATTTTACCAAGAACTCCACATATTTTAGAAGAAGAGTCCAGCTCTAGACATTATTTATTATCTCTGTTGTTATAAATTCCCTTGTTCTTGTGCTAGAAGCAAAGTGTTAGCTTTCATTCATTGTGAAAAGTTGTTGTAAGGAATTTTGTTGTGCTCGTGCTAGAAGGAAGGCTTATATGTGTTAGTATTTTTGTTTATGGTGCTTTGTATTTGATGTTAATGTGGTTGTACTGGTCAGAAAGCTAACACATGTCATCTTTCATTCAACAAGAAATGATGTTGCAAGAAATGCATTTTTTATTGTGCTAGAAGAGAAACCAACATGTGTTAGAATTCCCTCATCATGCATTGTATTTGATGACAATGTGGTTGTTGTGGTTGGAAAGCTAACAAGTGTTATATTTCATTCACCAAGCAATGTTGTAAGAAATAACATTGTGCTTCTTCTAGAAGGAAAGCTAACATGCATTAGAACTCTTTCATGGTTCAATATCTTTGATGGAAATGTGGTTGTAATTGTAGGAAAGCTAACACATGTTAGCTTTCATTCACCATGCAATGTTGTTGTTAGAAATTTCCTTGTGATTTTTCTAGAAGGAAGAGTAACATGCATTAGCTTTCCTTCATGGTTCAGGGTTGTTGTTATAAATTCCCTTATGATGTGATAAAAGGAAATCTAATTCCTTCATGGTGTCATATATTTGATGGAAATGTAATTGTACTGGTAGGAAAGCTAACATGCATTAGCTTTCCTTCACCATGCAAAGTTGTTGTTAGAAATGCCCTTGTCCTTGTGCTAGACAGAAAGCTAAAATGCACAACCTTTCCTTCATTGTGCAATGTTGTTGTTAGAAATACCCTCATCAGATGAAATTTCAACTAAAAATGGGACTCCTAAGGAAAATAATAAAACAATAGTTAAAATAAGAAAAATAATATTTATTAATTTTGGAGGAAGAAAAGAAAAAAACTACTCTTTTTGTTCATATTTTTGACATATCTTCCTATGTTTTTACTCAAACTTTGATCAAGAGAGCTCTTTGGATGCAGAATTAAATTTCACATCCAACGAGTACCCACTTGACATACTTGTGACGGACCCTGTTACCCAAAAAACAAGAAATACCTGAAAAAACATGATGATGAGTGATGAAAAAATGTCATCATCATGTTTTTTAGGTATTTCTTGTTTTTGGGGTAGTGGGGTCCGTAAAAACTATGCCGAGTGGGTACTCGTTGGATGCATAATTTAATTCCACATCCAAAGAGCTCTCCCGGTCGAAATTTGAGTAAAAACATAGGGAGATATGTTGAAAATACGAACAAAAAAATAATTTTTTATGATGCCTATCCCCAAATTTATATTAAAAATTTGTTTAAGACCTGTACGGTATTTCAAATTTAAAGCAATTTCATTGGCTAACACATGACGACATGGAATTTGAAATCGGGTTTAAAGGCCCATTTTGAGTTGAAATTTCCTCGTGCTTGAAGGAAAGCTAACATGCATTAGCTTTCCTTCTTGGTATAATGTATTCAATGGAAATGTGGTTGTATCATTCGAAAATATAACACACATTAGTTTTAATTCACCATGCAAAGTTGTTGTAAGAAATGATATTGTGATTTTGTTAGAAGTAAATCTAACAGGTGCAATGTATTTGATGGAAATGTGGTTGTATGGGTTGAAAATCTAACACAAATTAGATTTCATTCATCAAAAAATATTGTTGTAAGAAATTCCTTCATATTTGTGCTAGAAGGAAAGTTAATGTGTGTTAGAATTCCTTCATGGTGCAATTTATTTAATGGCAATGTGCTTGTATTGGTAAGAAAGTTAACACATGTTAGCTTTCATTCACCATGCAATGTTGTTGTTAGAAATTCCCTTATTTTTTTGCTAGTTGAAAATCTAACATGTGTTAGCTTTTATTCACTACGGAATGGTTTTGTAACAAATGTAATTATTCTTGTTATATAAGGACAACTAACATGTACTAGATTTCTTTCATGGTGCAATTTATTTGATGGAAATGTTCTTGTATCAGTAGGAAATCTAACACAAGTTATCTTTCATTGACCATGTAATGTTGTTGTTCAAAATTCACTTGTGCTTGCACTGGAAGCAAATATAACATGCATTGTCCAATTCCCTTGCGCTTGTTATATAAGGAAAGATAACATGGATTAGATTTCATTCATGGTGCAATGTATTTGATGGAAATTTTCTTGTACCGGTAGGAAATATAACAAATGTTATATTTCCTTGGCCATGTACTATTGTTATTTGAAATTCCCTTGTACTTGTGGTAGAAGCAAAGATAACATGCATTGTGCAATGCCCTTGTGCCTTTTCTGTAAGGGAAGATAACATGCATTATATTGAGTAAAGAGGAGCTGCGTTCGAAAAATTGAGATCTCGACGTTTCAATCGCTTCTAATTGTCTCCTGATGATGATCCCAGAGTAGGGATCGAAACGTCGAGATCTCCATTTTTCGAAAGCAGCTCCTCTTTACTCAATTTGCCACTGTGTAGATGACCATCTTCAAACATGCATTATATTTTCTATATGGTCCAATGTATTTGATGGAAATGTGGTTGTACTCGTAGGAAAACTAAAATGATTTAGGTTTTATTCACCAAGGAAGGTTGTTGTAAGAAATTCACTTGTGCTTGTGCTAGAAAGAAAGTGTTAGCTTTCATTCATTGTGTAAAGTTGTTTTAAAAAATATTGTTGTTCTTGTGCTCAAAGGAAGGCTTACATGAGTTAGTTTTTTCTTCATTGTTCATTGTATTTTATGGAAATGTGGTTGTACCAGTCGAAAATCTAACACTCGTTAGATTTCATTCACCAAGCAATGTTCAATGTAAGAAAAGCTTTGTGCTTGTGCTAGAATGGAAGTTAACATGTGTTGGAATTCCTTCATGGGAAATGTATTTGATGGAAATGTGGTTGTATTGGTAGCAAAGCTAACACATTTTAAATTTCATTCACCATGCAATGTTGTTGTTACTGGTCGAAAAGCTAACATGTGTTAGCTTTCATTCACCAAGCAATGTTGTTGTAAGAAATGTCTTCATCTTGTGCTAGAAGGGAAGCTAACATGTGTTAGAATTCCTTCATGATGAAATGTATTTGATGACAATGTGGTTGTATTAGTACAAAATCTAACACATATTAGCTTTCATTCAGCATGCAATGTTGTTTTTAGAAATTCTCTTGTGATTATGCTAGAAGGAAATCTAACATGCATATGATTTCCTTCATGGCGCAATGTAATTGGTGGAAAAGTGGTTATATCAATAGGAAATCTAACATGTGTTAGATATCATTCACCAAATGATGTTTTTGTTAGAAATTCCCTTGTTCTTGTGTTATAAGGAAAGCTAAGATGTGTTAGGTTTTGTTCACTATGCAATGTTGTTGTAATAAATGTCCTTATGCTTGTACTAGAAGGAAATATAACATGCCTTACAATTCCTTCATGGTGCAATGTATTTGATGACAGTGTGGTTGTACCATTCGAAAATCTAGCATGCGTTATCTTTCATTCACCAAGAAATTTTGTAATAAATTCCCTTGTGGTTTTCTATAAGGAAATCTTACATGCATTAGAATTCCTTCATGGTTCAATGTATTTTATGGCATTGTGGTTGTACGAGTCAGAAAGATAACATGTGTTAGCTTTCATCACTATGCAACAAAAGCTTACATGCATTAGAATTCCTTCATGGTTCAATGTATTTGATGGCATTATGGTTGTACCAGTCAGAAATATAACACATGTTAGCTTTCATCACTATGCAATGTTGTTGTGAGAAATGGCTTTGTGATTGTGGGAAGCTAAATTGTGTTATGTAACAACCCTCCAAGGGGTCCGACAAATACAACTAAGGTTGTGCATATTTCTAGTAAACAGATCAAATCTAAGCAAAGTTAAACATATATTGACAGTTCTTTTAATCCTATCTTCTAATATCCCATAAAACAGTAATTTAAATTTCATCAATGCACATGCATAAAAACCTTAAGATATGTCTCGATGGCACAACTAGTTTTAATAATTCTAATTTATCAAATAAAAATAATTGTAATAGTGGTAGAATACATGTGATATCGCTAATTGTTATTGTTTGAGAAAGAGACCAAAGATTATTTTTTCATCACTCAATTGTTTTTTTTGTCATCAAATTGCCAATCATGTCGGATGCACTAGTTTCCTCCCTAGCATACCCTGAAGGGTACTCTCCTTTAACCGAGACCCTCGAGCTTTATGGGGCTGAAAATGCCTTGATATTAATGAAAGTATGATCCCAGGCTGCTGATGGGAGGCTCCTAGCCTCACTGACATTGTACTAAACCACACTCTTCCACGGTCTCCTCAGAGCTACCAAATTGGTCCGAGCTGACAACTATGGTAGGACCGAAGAAGAAGAAGATGAAGATCCCCTGTTCTTCCTTTTATTTATCTTTTATTAATATTTTCATTAATTTCCATCCATCCCATAAACCACTTTTAGTTAACTCTTCATTTTACTTACTTAATTAATTTTATTATCCGACCCACTTTTTAGTTATCATTAGTTCTCTAATTCTATTTCGATTAGTTAGGATTTGACTTTAGTTCAAATTCATTAATTTACTCTGTTAACTAATTTCTTAATTTAGCTTTATTTTAGCTTATTTTATTTATTTATTTATTTGTTTGTCTCTTTATTATTTATTTATTTATCATTTATGAGTTTTAATTTAATTTATTTATTATTTACTTTAATCTATTTATGATCAATTTATTATTTCCCTTTTAATTAAAATAAATTTTTATTACCTCCACATTCTTGTTGAGACCAGAATTATCAAAGGTGTTATGCTCCCAACATGTTCTTCCAATAATTCCCATAGGTGGGGATTCACTTATTTAGATTGGGCCAATGTTACCTTAGTTCTCTTACCCTATGAAGAGCCAGGTGGTTCCTAGGGAATAAGGTCGAATCCTTATTATGCACCCCCTAGTACAATATTCGCAAGTGATTGACTAGTGACCTACCCTCACAGCACATGCATCAAATGAACTAGATTTTTCCTCACTCTATTCAAATCTCATCATGACATCCAATTTTCTAGACTTACACGTATAATATTTTCCATCCCTGTCATCTGATGTGGATCGATTGGCAATCAAAATCCCATCATCTGCACATAAAACATCATGTGCATAAAATATTATAAAAAAGATTTCAAACATAATATAAATATCAAATTGACATTAACTCTCGAAGTTTCTCAACTCATCAAGATTCCATGCGCATCATACCTCATGTGCATCAAACATTATCACATTTAAATCATATAATAAAAAATATTGGTATCACCTTCCATTGATGCCAAATCTTCCAGATTCTTTGTGCAATGATTCTTTCTTGCAGTTCATGTACATACCTTTCTTGTCACACTCAACAGATCATCAGAGCACATGCTACATAAATTTTGTCAATAAAACATTATACAACTTTTAATCATGGATGATACTTCACGTGATTATTCATTTCACAATCAAAGTATTAATGCATTCACAATTGACCAAATGTCGACATCATTTTCATAATCATATTTTACTCATCAATATGTTAGATGATTACTTGTTACATCATATCTCATCAATAATGCATTGCTTCTCACATGTCGAGGTCATATGAAACCGGATTCCCTCAAAAATACGTCCATACAAAGTTTTTAGATCTCAAATAGACAAAGAGCCTTGTCATTTGTCATACAATTCCCTCAATTAATAGTTATTCTTATCTCAAGAGTCACGGTAAGAGCAAGGTGTTACATACACCCCAATTCATGAAAATTTGTCCCAAAGTTCTAGAATAAGTATGGATATTGTCTACGCATTTCTAATGTGTCCTCTTAGGTCACAGTATCGGGACAATATCTCTCCTTGATATTAGATCCTCATATATGAATCATGCAATGCCAGTTTAAACAGAGATACTAACCATTATACCTTAGTATGGAATCATCACATTTATTTATATTGTATAATTATTTTATTCAATTGCTTTTCCAATCTCTAGGTGGGAATTACATACTCCCCCTCTTTAGGAAACTTCGTCTTCAAAATTTTTATTGTATATTCATTACTAGTTTCTCTTTCTTTTCACATTCTAGTCTTTATCCCATTCTAATGTGTCGAATCCTTATTATGCACCCCCTAGTACAATATTCGTAAGTGATTGACTAGTGGCCTACCCTCATAGCACATGCATCAAATGAACTGGAGTTTTCCTCACTCTATTCAAATCTCATCATGACATCCAATTTTCTAGACTTACACGTATAATATTTTCCATCCCTGTCATCTGATGTGGATCGATTGGCAATCAAAATCCCATTATCTGCACATAAAACATCATGTGCATAAAATATTATAAAAAAGATTTCAAACATAATATAAATATCAAATTGACATTAACTGTCAAAGTTTCTCAACTCATTGAGAGTCCATGCGCATCATACCTCATGTGCATCAAACATTATCACATTTAAATCATATAATAAAAAATATTGGTATCACCTACCATAGATGCCAAATCTTCCAGATTCTTTGCGCAATGATTCTTTCTTGCAGTTCATGTACATACCTTTCTTGTCACACTCAACAGATCATCAGAGTACATGCTAGATAAATTTTGTCAATAAAACATTATACAACTTTTAATCATGGATGATACTTCACGTGATTATTCATTTCACAATCAAAGTATTAATGCATTCACAATTGACCAAATGTCGACATCATTTTCATAATCATATTTTACTCATCAATATGTCAGATGATTACTTGTTACGTCATATCTCATCAATAATGCATTGCTTCTCACATGTCCAGGTCATATGAAACCGGATTCCCTCAAAAATACGTCCATACAAAGTTTTTAGATCTCAAATAGACAAAGAGCCTTGTCATTTGTCATACAATTCCCTCAATTAATAGTTATTCTTAACTCAAGAGTCACGGTAAGAGCAAGGTGTTACATACACCCCACTTCATGAAACTTCGTCCCAAAGTTCTAGAATAAGTATGGATATTGTCTACACATTTCTAATGTGTCCTCTTAGGTCGCAGTATCGGGACAATATCTCTCCTTGATATTAGATCCTCATATATGAATCATGCAATGCCAGTTTACATAGAGATACTAACCATTATACCTTAGTATGGAATCATCACATTTATTTATATTGTATAATTATTTTATTCAATTGCTTTTCCAATCTCTAGGTGGGCATTACATACTCCCCCTCTTTAGGAAACTTCGTCTTCAAAATTTTTATTGTATATTGATTACTAGTTTCGCTTTCTTTTCACATTCTAGTCTTTATCCCATTCTACTATATTTTCATCAAATGGTCATTCCCCTAAGAACTATATATGCTACATCAATGAATTTATGTTCCAAATAATAAGGTTTCAACACATTTTCTTTAATTTTATAGCAGTTTCACGTAATATAAATCCAGTAATACTTTAAATAAATTTCAATCTGGCCTATATTTTCAACACCTCCCACTCTCCCATGACGATTTGTGATATTCAAATTAACTACAAGGTATATCATGTGAATAGTCAAACAAATTTTATCATATCCAAAGGTAAGTACGAATTTCAAATCTACTTGGCTATCACCTCTTCCAAAGAGAGAAGGTATACAATCCTCAATTAAATATAAATTGGTAGTTACAATTATGAAATTCCACATCAATAATGTCTATTATATAGTCAATAATCAATGTCTAAGTTACTCATCCCTCTCATAAGGCTTCTCCCAACCCAAATTTATTAAAAAAATTGACTCTCAATCCATATACGATTCGAACATGTCGGGATTTTAGTGACTAGACAATGGTATTAATTTTAATTTCCTACTCATCTATTTAGTATCGTTAATCCCAAGTCAAGGATCTCATCATGTCCTTATATTATTTCATCACTTTCATTATCATATGACCCCTTCAACATGTTTTACAAGTCACATCTTATTCGTTGTTATAGTCTCATCGAGTCTTGTTTTAGGGACTAGTCATCTTTTCCATTTAGGATTTGATATGTCACGAGGTTATCATCATTGCATTCCTCTTGTTGTGCAGATTGTCTCCATTCTTAGTTTGACAAAAACTTCTTTAATTAACCCCTTCAATGTGTTTCCTAAGTCTCTTATCCTTTCCATAACTTGTTTTAAGTTAAGTTTGTAGTCTTTAATTTTGATTTTTTTAGTTGGCATCGTCGTCATGTCACAAAATATATGTCATTATGTTCATCTCATTATGTCGGTCACATTGATGTCTTGTTTTCCAAATTTCCAACATATTTCACCCTTTCGATACTATGTCGAAATATCGGAAAAAGAGCGCTTGGTGTCTTGTTAGTTTGAAATTTATCAATTTCCCGTCATTCAATAAATTGACCACATTCATCTTTCCACTAGTCTACCCATTGTGTCCAAAGAGCCAATGTCCTCCAATTTTAAACATAACATGATTCCTCCTCCATCTTACAACCATCCCTTAAGTCAACTATATATACAATTTATTCATTTAAATATAGCTAATGCAATAGCTAAATTAGCCATAGGGTATAAGTTTTCCCAACAATATATATCAAAACACATAGATTGTATTATGCGAATATACACAAAATAAACAAACTACATTCTTTCATTCATATAGATAATATAAAATATGTCATTATTTCACTTTTCACAATTCATAAATTCAATTGTAATTCTTCAATGTGTATAACCCATAAAATTGCGTTTTAACAATATGTACACATAAAAATTTCAGCTTATATCATTCATAAAATTTAATTTAATTTATTTATTTTTGGAATCATACTCCTATAGTATGTTAATTCGATCTAGTAATTCTATAACCATATTCTTCAAAAAATTAACTAATTCAACTTATATGCTCATTCATGGGTTCACCATATCATTGACAATGGTTTCCACAACATTGAAAAAGAAGCATTTCTAACATTACAAATTCCTTAGTAGAAGTCTACTCTACCCTTTTCTTTCTCATCATTCAAGTTTGATTTTTTGTCTCCTAATTCCTTCAAAAGGAAATCACCCTTCTAATGTTTCTTTTTATTATCACCAGTACCCTTGTTATTGTAATATCCATTGTCGTCTACATCATTATCATAATCTTCATTGTTATCAACATCGACACTATGGTTGTTATAGTTTTTTTTGTTATTACATATTAAAATTTCACCTCTCTATAATCATAAAGTAGCAACAAAGTTACATTGATTTCCATGACAAGACATCAAATGCTAGTTGTATAATAATACTGATTATATAATAATAAACTTCTAATATAAGTACCCTTACAACTTTTCATTTTCTAATAAGGATGAAAATTTTATATACATACTTCTAAGTACTAACTATTCCAAAACAATATCTTATAAAATAGATAACCATATATCTTCAAAAGATTTTCTTTTGTTCAAGGGGATGATAGGATTGTTACTTTCACCTAAGATGGATGTATATAAAAGATTCACATTCAACCTCAACATATAGATGTTTTCATCCATCATACGTGACAGAAAGTTAGGTAAGCGATAGCTCGCTAATGATTCAGTTGACAGCTTCTGGGTGCGATGGCTAAGCATGTAAGAACAGTCAGGTTTGGAAACACCGGTATCTTCTTCGTTCATAAGTAACCCAACTATCATCACTGCATGAAGGGTCCATGTGATGTTTGGTGCATCTCACTATGCTAGGGCTTTTTTTACACACTTGATGAGAGGGAAAACCTTAGGCTTAGCAATAATGAAATAGGTTCCTTTAGTTTGAAAAATCAACTAAAATTAATTATATAATTCTTATCTACTAAAATCATCAAGAAACGTGCAAACTGAAGAGGACATTTACACAAATTTCTATCAAAACCGATTTTTTTGCTAATTGTTAAAACACTATGTAGTGTACCTGATTTCCTTGGCACAAATTGTAGGAAATGGGGTATGAATTTCCAGAAACGGCTATTAAGAAAAAACACAAAATGAATTAGTTTCAACCTTTTTAATGATAAAAATATCTCAAACGAACCAAAAATAAAATAAGGTAAGTATCTCTATATCTCGATACTAAACTTTTCAACACATTAATCCATATGAAAGAAAACATCCCAGCAAGAATTGCAAGAGAGGTATGAGGCAGGTGACCCAGAGGTTTATCTACTTGGGGAGCAAGCCTTCAGCCCCGACCACTTCGTTCGTAATGCCCACATTAATCCATATGAGCATTCATAACAATTTGCATGTAAGAGACTACATAATTGGTTCCACAATATTTTTCTACATCACGAGAATGGAATTATTCAGTTGTTTTTTCTACTTGCCATCGAAATCCATTCTCTACAGTCACAACTTGTACAAAACCATGTTCATTCATAAATCAATAGGAACAAAATAAATCATTTGATCTTAATCTATATAAGAAGAACATAATAAGCTTAGAACATAATACAATATTTTCATAATCAAAACCTAACCATTAAAAGTTACTTATTTAATATGACTTAAGTGAGTGAAAGCTCAACTTCGACTTTCCTCCCAACAATTGACTCTATTTGGCATATGTTTTTCTTCCTAGAGTCACCCGTGAGCTGGCCAACGAATCCACTAGGGCTAAAAGGTACTTGGAAATCTCTTCCTAGCAATTTGTTTAGTCATTAATACTTAAATTTGTCTTAAAACACTAAGCATGTAATTCTTTCATAGATAACATGGGTCAATACAATAGATACAAAAATCTAGGCTTGTTCATTCCTAGACTCTATTATTTTTAATAATTCACAGTAAAGTTCACCCTGATCTTACATAATTAAGGTATTCAACTATACGATTTGGTTCCAATGTGTTAATTAAAAAACCCAAACGTTTTCTTTTAAAATAGCTCAACGTTTTCTTTTAAAACAACTCAACGTTTTCTTTTATCATGGGCTTGGTCCCTCAAGCAGATTCCCAACTCTTCTAATTAATATAAATATATTCAAAATATCTTATGCCAAGCTTTGTTTTGGGTGCAGAATTTAAACATTGATATAGTCAATTATTTCCTAGCACAGAGACCATTCTTCCCAACCAGTTAATTACATATTTAAACTATTGATGTACCCTTCAATGTCTTTCTGGGAATCACCTAGGCCTTTGACTTCAAACATAGCCAAAATTTTCCGAATGAAATCTCAGTCCAACGTTTTGCCATGGTACTACCCTTTGAAGGAGAGGGACCAACTTACATAAGTTTTAAACAATGTTTAGGTTTAATCATTCTTGACAGAGACCGCTTTCCCAAATATTTCAAATTTTAAAAACATTTAAATGGGATTGTTTTCCCAACACTTTAGAGTTTAAACATTTTTTGATCTTAAAAAATTTCACATGGGGTTGTTATCAAAGGAGGCACCCAACCACACAATCAATAATTGATGAATACATAAAGAGATTTAACTCAAACTCCGCAAATACGCTTTTTTTCATGAATGCATGGAAAAACCCACGGTGTCGACTGGCCTGTGCCATTTTTAATTTAAAACTTATTTAACTGTTTTCCCATGGGCTTATTTAATGTCTGTCAGCTGGCTCACTAAGAATTGTTCCTTCACTAATTTTTGCCACTAATTCAATCAGAAATTTATGTATAAACTGCTAATCCTATGTTTTTTCATCAAACACAAGGAAGAGATCACCAAGAACTGGTCTTGAAAACGTGACCCTTCACGCTAGCTAGATCTGTAATTATACTAAAAAAACGACACATACAGAGGATTCTCCAATGTAGAGGACTCTCCTGGATTTGCGCTTTCATATTTGTTGTGTAAGGTTTGTAGTTACACCAAAATCTGGATGTTGATGACCATTTGAAACCCAGCATAAGGCCCTATCACCAGGAGTGCTGGTTACTCCATGTTTTTATATTCCTAAAGGTGCGACTGTTACGGTTATAGCACGAGGAGGTTGTACTGATACTCCAACACTCCGCCTCCACCGTAGCTTGGGGAAATTGAATCAAAGACCTGTGCTCTAATACCATGTAAGGTTTGTCATTAAAGGAAAACCTACAGATGTTCATGAACATTTGAAACCCAACACAAGAGCCTATCATCATCGGTGGTGGTTAGTCCACATTTTTATATTCCCAAAAGTGCAGCGGTTATACCATAAAGAGGTTGCACTGATACTCGAACAAATTGAACACCTAAATTTGTGATCCAAGAGGGGAGGAATGCATTTTGATAACAAAATATTTTCTGTAAATTTAAAGGTGATCCCCACGTAGCCAAAGAGCACTTAAACCTGTGAACTGATTGAAATGGACTAGTTTAATATCACCTTTTCCCTAGTTAAGATCCAAGGCCAATTTCTAAAAACGCTTCTGCAATCTGCCTTCCCTCCCCTTCCCCGTGTTGGCGTTTTCTTCCCATCTTTATCTGCAGCCTTCCACAATGTAAATTCTTTTTTTAAGACACTATGTTCCTCATGAGAGTATCCCCATTAACAGTGACCAACCAAAATCAATCTGAAGATATTTCCTCAATATCATGGCTTCCTAAGAAGATGATTGTCTCTAGGAGAAATTAACAAAACCCCCTTTTTTTAGATGATCACCCTCTTTTAGGGAGGTTTGCTTCCCTCCCACTAGACAACACCAAACAAAACAGGTAAAGGTTGTGCTCCAATTAGACACACCCTAACTCTGCAACTATGCCAACTAGTCCTTTCTTTTTAATTTTTTAAATATATAATAACCTAAAACAAATTAGGGCCCGAGATCCTTCATAACTGTTTTATTTTAATACTAATGTCTTTAGGAAAGGAGTGCGGTTCTCTTGGGTTAATGGTTTAATAATATGGATTTATACTTGTAAAAAGAAAATCAACATAGATAATATTTATGTACTTAATTCTCCCCTTTTTTATGATCAAAGTGAGGATGGAAGAAGTTTAATTTATTTCCATCAGTATCATTAATCAATAGTTCCTTTCGGGCATCCTTGGTGCAAATACTAATAGCTAATATGATATTTTTTGTTAATTAGGGTTATTTATCATTAATACTTAAGTTTATGGTAAAATTAAATCATCAAGTGAGTTCCTCAAGTGCCCGAGGCATTGGAAATCATCATTTACTCATGTTTTCATGTTCATTTAACTTTTCTCCTAATGGATTTGTTCTCCAATAGTTTTTTGTAGTTTTAAGATTTCAGTCTCTTAACTTTATCTATTAAATTTGTAATTTTTAGGAAGTTAGAATCAATACTTAAGGTATCATATACTTACATTTGTGTTTCAGGTAGGGGTAGTAAAGAGATGTTACACACTATCTTATTGAGTTCTTAAGTTTATTATTTTCTTACGAAATACAGGTCACGAGTTGTTGTCTAGCGTTGCATGGCATGTGGGTATCTGCTCAGTATCAATTCTCTACATTCATTTCACCATAGGATTGCATGGAGTATGTTTTGGTGAAATATGATAATTCCAAATACAAGAACATTTAACAATTATAAGTTTTCTTATTATTTTTTTACTAAATTGAGACTTCCATAGATACACAACTGTAAAGAAATATAGAACGAACACTTTCTACAAACTCAAGCTTTCTTAATCATAACTTATATCATATGAGGGTTTGTTTAGCACATAGCCAATCCTTTATTTTTGATTTCGATCATCTGCAAATTTGACGTCAAGATCCCTTGGTATCCTCACTTCTTTAAGTTCAAATGTGTTGGCCAAAATTATATATGTGTGTTTGTGTATGCTTTTATTTATTCCATTATATCTGCGCAGAACGACCCAGACATAGAGATTTAAGATTACGCCATTAAGCCTGGTCGGAAAGAAACACAAATAAAGATTTGACTAAGCCATTAGGTCTGTTAAGAAAGATCCACGAATAAAGATTTGACTATATTTTAAGTTTATTTGGATACCATATGAGCATAAAAGATACCGAGCCCAACAAAACTTTCTTGCTGAGTTTTTGAATATAAAGCGGGACGTATAAAAACGTTTTTCGCCCAGATATTCAAAGATGAAAACGATTTTTTGCTAGAGTATTGAATTTAATCTTTAAACACCTGAAAGATAAAAAAAGCATTTGAAAATATCCTGAAATATCAAATAAAAAAAGTATTTTTGTTGAGTTTTGAATTTAATATTTAGAGGCCCGAAAGATTAAAAAAATTGCTTAATGTTGAATTTAATCTTTAGACACCTAAAAGATAAAACCCTTTTTTCTAGATCCTAAAAGATAAAAACGTTTTTACGGCTAAAAGAGAAAAACCTTTTTGGAGAGAGACTGAAAGATGAAAACAATTTGGTCGAGTTTTGAACTTAATGTTTAGACGCCCGAAATATAACAACGTTTTTGCAGAGAGCCCGAAAGATAAAAAGGTTTTCGCTAATAGCTTGAAAGATAAATCAATTTTGTCGAGTTTTGAATTCAAAAACAATAAATCCTCATTTTCTTTAAAATCTAAAAACAATTTCTCAACAACAATTAGCCACAACTCTTTTAATTCGATAGACACACTGCCGCATGATTCATCCAAAGGACGAATCTATAGTAAAGAAAATATATTGTTGTTATTTCTCCTCTTAACCCTTAACTAGGGAAAGTAAATGATGAGCAATTGGGTCCAAGCATTAGAATCTTGCTCTGATACCATGTGCAATGAACCTTCAAGGGGTCCGACAAATACAACCAAGGTTGTGCATATTTTTCAGTAAACAGATCAAATCTAAGCAAAGTTAAACATATATTGATTGTTCTTTTCATTGGATCTTCTAATATCCCATAAAACACTAATTTAAATTTCATAATTGCACATGCATAAAAACCTTAAGATCTTCCTGGATGGTACAACCAGTTTTAACAATTCTAATTTATCAAATAAAAAGAATTTTAACAATGGTAGAATACTTATGATATCGCTAGTCTTTGTTGTTTGAGGATGAGGGCGAAGGTTGTTTTGTCGTCACTCCACTGCAGTTGTTGTCGTCGGATTATCAATATTGTTGAATACACCAGTTTCCTCCCTACCATACCGTGATGGGTACTCTCCTTTCTCCGCGACCTTCGAGCTCGACGAGGATGATAATACCTTGCTATCAATGGAAGTATGTCGCGAAGAAGCTGTTGGGAGGCTCCCAGCCCATGATGGATTCACTTAGTGAACTCTTTACATAGCACGACCATTCCTAGGATATTAAATAATATCTCTAATTTCACTAAATATTGGACAATGCCTCCTAAAATTGTATTTTTGAGCCCCCCTCCCAATATACCATTCCAATTAAGGAAACCTCTAGTTTCACCATTTTTATTAACCCATTTTTAACACCCCCTTTATATCAAATTACCAAGTGGTAACAAACACGAGCCCTAACACATCTTAGTATAAGAAAATATGATGCTAAATAAAATAATAGTATAATGTTAATAATGATCCCCCGAGATTATAGGGGCGACTCATCAATTTGTAGTGTTGTATGGTTGAATACACAATAAAATAGTAACGAGGAAGGAAAAATGCATAAAATGAAACCTAGTCAAGAGATCAATGTAACAAATAATGTAAAATATTGATCGTCCAACAGTGAGTGCAGTGCTTAGAAAAGATGAGAATTGTAAATGTTTCACACCACATTCTACCGATCTACCAATTTTATATCATGTAAATACAAGTATAGCCATAGAGAGCTCATGTTTTCTATAAGCTTAATAAATTAAACTCCATAAAAATGCAAAGTTGAAACCCTTTCATTGATGGACTTCCCTGCCTTCCTATCAAAAAAGAAACATTGATATTTGAATCCAAATGAACATAGAAAAAATCCTCTTACTTTCCAATAACACCATATGATCATGTGTTTAGCTTGGATTTGGGTCATTCACAAGATGCAATGAATTGCCTCCACTTCCTCTACCTTTATTCTTGCAATCAAGGGAATTAACAACATTTGGTTCTATTTTCTTGGGTTATATCTAGTTTGAATGTTGAATTGGATTTTTCTCATTGCACAAAGGATGATGCATGACTCAAGAAACAAGAGCTAAGAGTTGACACTATACAACTTTTCCCAATTGTATGAAGGAAGGAGGAGAATTCATTATGTTTCACGAAGATTTGTTATTTGAACAACGGAAGGAATCCAAACAAATTGAAATTTAACTCATTTGCAATCGTTTTTAAGTTAAATAATTTTTGTCTATTTTTTTAAGCTATTTGTATGCGATTTTTAATACACGCACAATAAAATATTATAAAATAACACTCTTATTGTTTGGATAAATTATGTGTAGATATCTTGTTATGCTTAAAGTATTCCAAGTTTAGTGAACACAGATTCTTCCACAAGTCAAAATTATTTCAAAATTAGACCCGATGCTCTTAATTTCCTATCTAAATTCTTAAAATAAATTAAATGGAATTCCCATTTAACATGACCATTTTTTCTTTTTATAAACCATAGTTACTTTAATGGATTAAAAATATGACTTTAACATACTACAAACCCTTTTTAATCAAGCTAAGAGACGATTTCATATATTTGGTTGTTGGGCTTCAAGAAAGAAGGCCAGACTTCATGTAGAATTTTGTCCAAGTATGGAAGAAGAGCGTAAAGGAGAATAGGAAGGAGCCACGACAGAGAAATAAGAATCAATGGAAAGGGAAGGTTTGTCTAACAAAAGAAGGAAATACAAGAAGAATACAAAGATAAGGCATAGGACGAGGAAACTGTGCCAGATAGGTAAGTCACAACGGAAGGATAGAACAAGATATGAGATGACATGGAAAAATATCGACAGAAGAAGGTGTCACTACAACAAATCCTGGAATTAGCGTCCCATTTAGAGAATATTTTTAGTGTAATTTTTTTTTACACTGAGTGGTGCAACTCGACACTAAATGGGACGCGTCATGGAAAAAACTTAAAGCGTCTCAAAAAACGTCTTTTTTTCTTCCTAAATAGCATCATTTATAGCGTCCAAAATAACGTCTATTTTTTTGCTTCCAAAATAGTATCCAACTTTGCTTCCAAAACAACGTCAAGGTTTGCTTCCTAAATAGCATCATATTTTGCTTCCTAGTGAGTGTCTGTTTTTGCTTCTTAAATGATATCCCCGTTAGCGCCATATTTGCATCCTTAATAGAACCATGTTAGCATCCAAATTAGCATCAAATATTGCATCCATTTTTGCTACCACTTTAGCATCTCATTTTGCACCATGTTTTACTTCCAAAAATATGTCAAATTTCGCTTCCAAATTGCACCAATTTTTGCTTCCGTTTTTGTATCGTGTTTTGCGCCATGTTTTGAATCCAAAGTAATGTCTTATTTTGCTACCATATCAATGCCGTGTTTGGAATCATCATTAGCACCATGTGTTGCATCCTTTTTAATGCCTATTTTGGCATCTTATTTTGCTACCATATCAACACCATGTTTGGCTTCATCATTAGCGCCATGTGTTGCATCCTTTTTTATGCCTAGTTTTCACATCTCTCATTTTTTGGTCACTAATTTAGTCGTTGTTAGTAATTTTATATACGAATTTTGGTCATTTTGTTTGGTAACTTATCTCTTACTTTCGGTTACTAATTTAGTTGTTTTTAACCGATATTATAATATCATTAGGGTGTGGAGGAATCGAACCACCAACCTCCTGCTTGTAAGGAAGACGCTCTTCCATTGAGCTCGCATCCTTTAAGAATTTGGGAACCTAACTTACAGAGTCCTCTATAATGATTAAAATGATCAATACACAACTTTGAGTATCTAATGGTTAGCAAAGGATGATAGATTGTATAAGTTCACAATATATGACCAAGTAGGTTATGAAATCCATAAACCTTTTCTAGGAATTTTGAACAAAACTCAAGAATTTGACTTTATGGGATTCATTAGAGGAAATTTCAACTCAAAATGGGCCTTTTAACTTTGATTCAAATTCCATGTCATCATGTGTTAGCCAATGAAATTGCTTTAAATTTAAATACCGTATAGGTCGTAAACACTTTTTTAATATAAATTTGGGGATAGGTATCATAAAAGAACTACTTTTTTTGTTTGTATTTTTGACATATCTCCCCATGTTTTTACTTAAATTTCGATTGAAAGAGCTCGTTGGATGCAGAATTAAATTCCGCATCCAACGAGTACCCACTTGGCATACTTTTTATAGACACCGCTACCCCAAAAATAAGAAATACCTAAAAAGACGTGATGATAACATCATCATCATGTTCGCCTGATGAAATACATGATGACATCATCATTGCCCCTATCGCAAAAATGAATTATGTCCACCTTGTTCTTTCCCTTACAACCTTACATAACTAGGAAGTCCATCAAATGGATGTCAAATATGCCTTTTTACATGGTGATTTACACGAGGAAATTACATGGAACAACCTCCTGGATATGTTCAGGATAACTCTAGCCTTGTCTGTCTCCTTAAGAAATCCTTATATGACCTTAAGCAAGCTCCTAGAGCTTGGTATGCCAAAATGGATAGCTTTCTCCTTGACACTGGTTTTTCTAGATGCCATTCTGACCCCAATGTCTATACCAAGAAAGTAGGAAACCATCTCATCATACTTGTTCTTTATGTTGATGATCTTATCCTTACTGGTAGTGACCCTAAACTTATAACCCATGTGAAATCCAGTCTTAAGAAAAAATTTGAAATGTCATACTTAGGACATTTTCATTATTTTCTTGGTCTCCAAGTCTTGCAAACCAAAGAAGGAATAATTCTTTCCAAGTCTAAGTATGCTTATGGGCTACTTCATCGCTTCCACATGGAAGATTGTAAACTAGCCCCTTCTCCCTTCCAGTCCAGAGTCAAACTTTCTACCACTTATACTTCCCCTGAAGTAGATGCCACCTTGTATCGTCAGCTTGTTGGTATTCTTTTATACTTGACTCATTCCTGTCCCGACCTTTCCTTTACAATTCGTCATGTTGCCTGTTATATGCAAACTCCTCATGAAAGTCACTAGAAAGCAGAAAAAAGAATACTTTGATATATTCGAGGTACAACTCATTTTGGGATTCATTACAGTACAGGGGGAACCCCTTTGCTAGTTGGTTTCACTGATTCAGATTGGGCCAGCGATCCTGATGATCGAAAGTCTATTGCAGGTTATGTTTTCAGTCTAGGATCTGGACCTGTCACTTGGGCTTGTAAGAAACAACAAGCTCTTTCTCTTTCTTCAGCAGAAGCAAAATATCGAGCCGCAATTAATGCCAGTTAGGAAGCTTTATCGCTTCGACAGATCCTTTAAGAGTTTGGATTCGAGGAGCAGCAGCCTACTCCACTTTGGTGCGACAATCAAAGTGCCAACAAGCTTGCCAAAGATCTAGTTCTACATCAACACTGAAAAAACATTGAGCTACACATGCACTTCATCCAAAATTTTGTTCATGATCACGTTCTTGAAATTCTCTATTGTCCTACAGATGATCAAGTTGCAGACATCTTCACCAAGTATCTTATAGAAGTGAAGTTTTCTAAACTTCAATCTATGTTAGGAGTTCAGGAATGTGTCCTCAAGGAGGGATAGGCTCTAATGCCTCCTTCCTTCTCCTAATAGTGTCACTTTCGTAAATCCTCCAATCCTATCCTAGGTTGTTCTTAAGGGGGGATGTTAGGATATTTAGACACTTAGGAGTTAGTTAAGATCAACTTGTCAATATATCTGTTAGGTAAAGTGTGTTTCTTTAGTATGCATTAGTATGCATTTGTAAATATTCTAATCCGATGGTCACGATATGCTCTAGACATAAAGTGATCCGACGGTTCAACTTCTCTTAGATCATACCTACCATTGATCCGTGGCTTAACACCCAATTGGTCCACGATCTCTATCTAAAGAGCATGGAGAGTTGATCGATTATGAGAAGCTCATATGTAACTTTCTTTATTTTGCATAATAAATTGCTCCAAGTAGCTATTTGGCTGGGGCCATGGACTGTTTCCCTCTCGAGGGTTTTAACCACATGACAAACATCGGTGTGTTGATCTGATTTATTTGTGTGAAGCGGTTGCTCAAGGTGTTTGGCCTTTTGGGAGTACCCTTTGTACCCGAACAGTCACTTGATGGAGGAGCAGGTGGGTTGAGAGCATATTGACATGTGGCAACATCCTCAAACTACTTCTAGCTGTTACAGGTGGCAAATTCCCTATTTTTGTGGTCATGATTCCCCAAGAAAGTGGAATAGGAGCAGGTGGTTCATTAAGTAAAAATCAACCCAAAAGACCTACGCATGCTAATAAAACTTCCAATTGAATACAAATGTGGCTCCTTGTTCTAGATTTGTGATCATTCTGAGTGAATGAAGTGCACAAGAGAATTTGATGGAGGGGACTAGGTGAAGTAAGTTTGAGGGGATAAGTGCTAAAGATTGAACTAGTGCAGCTATTCTAAGTTGAGTTCATACTGCTGTAAGCATAACTGAGTTACTGTTGAACACTCAGTGGAATTGCAAAGGATTTCAAGACTACATCTCTCACCCAGTACTCTACAAGGAGGACCAGGAGACAAGCTCGCGGGGTCCTAAGAAGTGCAATATATCTCTTCTCGAGGAGTTGGTTGGAAGGAACAACTTCCTTAGGCTGTTGTCACCTCATTTATATTACAGGTTCTACTTGTTTAAGTTCAGTCATTATTTTATTTACTGTATCTGGAAAGCTTAGGAGTTTCTAATAATTAAGTATATTTCAGTTGTATTGCTATTAGAGATAAATAAAAAAATTACTTATATTGTGAAAGTTAATAACTAGTTAGATTAGGGTGAATTAATGGAGAAGTTTCTGATTTGATTGATAGATAGGAAAAATTAACTAAACTATATTTTTCCACGCCTCTTGCAAGGCAATACTCTAGTACAACAGGTATATTTATTTTAAATAAGTAGATTCAATAAAACTTGAATGAATATGCAAATGATTACTATCTATAGGATTATAGTGTAAAATTAATTACAGAACTTTAGCTGTATTTATATTATCTAATTTAAGTATTTAAATTAACTAACTAAAGATACAAGAACAAATTTAAATATTATATACTAGAATATATAATATTTTATACAATAAAATTAGTAAAGTACATATTATAAATCTAGTAAGTAGACCTAAATAAATAATATAGGAATAGTAAAATATTGAAAATAGGT
Source organism: Pseudotsuga menziesii (assembly GCA_001517045.1). Classification (NCBI taxonomy): domain Eukaryota; kingdom Viridiplantae; phylum Streptophyta; class Pinopsida; order Pinales; family Pinaceae; genus Pseudotsuga; species Pseudotsuga menziesii. The sequence continues at coordinate 49,690 of LPNX010544329.1, forward strand.
TTAACATATTAAAACATAAATTAAGATTAAATATTTACCGAGTTGGTTCATTTATGATAAAATGTAAACTAGGTTTACTTAAAATAAAATACTAGATCTTTAAATCATTAAAAATAATTAGGGTTTACAAAAGATCTCTTCTTTCACAACAAAATAAATTAAAAAAATTATAATACCAAAACCTAGCAGTATATTCCAAAAAATTTCAGAAAAGAAATACTTTTATTTAATAATCATATACTCAATCATATTTCCAGAATTTATTACAGTATTATTAATTTTACTTCTATCAAAATAATTCTTAACCAAAGATTATCAAATCATTTTCCTTTTATTAAGAAAAAAAAATTTCCTATTGATTAAGTTAACCCTAACCATCAAAAACTAAATAACAATAAAAATATCCAATACACAAATTATACATAAATTTAAACCAAACAAAGATACTGCAAATTGCAGCTTTAAGTTGTGGAAATTCCTTTAGTATTAAAAATAAACTGAACATACATAGTTTGGCCTACAGCCTTTACATTAACTGTCAAGGCTCAAATTCCTAAAAAAAAACTATTTTCTTTATATAAACAGAGCACACAAAATTGGAAAATTACCATCTGTTTTCAGCTACATAATCCCTTCACCAAATTGAGAGTTGCTATAACCACGACCATCAAATATTCTTGTAAAAACCCAAACAAATCCACATCTAAAAACCCAATGGCCTAACAGTAAGAGTCACAGCTTAAATCCAGTTACAAACTTTACTTTTGTAAGTTCATCGTGACTAAAAAAGGCCTGAAATTACTTCTTTAAGTGTTGGCTGAGAGGGCCCAAGTTCATCCATTACAAACAACCGCTAGGGTTTTTAAAAATATAAATTAAAAAGAACAAATAGAGCAACTAAAGGTCGGCCGAACCAACAACCACAACACATGGCAGTGCCATAAAAATCCATCTCACAACTGTGCAAGAGGAAACCCCAGGTGAAACCAAGGCTTACCAGTTTCAAAGCCTTCGTGAAAGTTTTGTTGATGAAGTTAACAGTACTTCGGGCCACCGTTAAAAGGCCTACATAAAAACATTTTGAAAAAAAAAATGATCAATACTGATATTTATATAAATTTTATAAACTAAAACTTATGCAAAAGAATGAAGAAAACCATTAGTCTTTTTTACTAGAGAAACGATGAGCTCGGGACGTTATTTTTTTTTACCCTAGCCTCCCTTGTGAGCTTCATGAGCTGAATGAGAGTCTTGCCGACATGAAAGTGCAGTATGCAGTATTCCAAGGTAAAACCGCAAGCCTCGGTGGGGTAAAGACCAAACCCTCATGGAGAAAACAACAGTAAAACAAGAACGCTACTCGCACACTAAAAAAAAAGCTGAAGACAGCTCGAACCCCAATACTCTCTACAAAGTCAAACCTCCTCACAATGGCAGTAATTTTTCTTACTCACCCTTCTTCACTACCTCATTAAGGCTCGCAAAGGCCTGTGTACATTGTAATGGAGGTTCAACATCAAACATGGCGACCACCTGCTCAGAGCTCTACCACTCCATAGTCCATACTAAACAAAGTGTGTTTTTAGGGTTTGAAGCCAGTTATATGGCATCTCAAGCCAACGAAAAACCCTAAGCTTCATTCACCAACCACCTGTCCAGCAAATAATTTTCAATTATGGGTATCAAACTAAAGTGGAAAGTCTCATTTGTTAATGTGCACAAATCATTTGGATTTTAAGTCAAAACCTTATAATATTATTGCAAAGTATCAATATGTTTTTCCTTGTTTCGATTTCTTTGTTTTATAACCATATTATATTAAAAATTGAAAAGTGGTCATTTTTACTAGAAACCTTTGAATAACTATAATCTATCTATATTCGTCATAGTGTTAAATAATGTTTACATTTGAAAATAGTAAGACAATAATGATGGAGGTAAACTAACCTTCCATAGAAGTACTTAACCATATAGATCCTTAAGATAGGTTTAGACTAAGCATAGTTTTCATATTTCAAGTATATGCTTTGTCTACTCATATAAAATGAGATTTCTGACTCAAGGAAATCAAATATGAATACTTGATGAAGAAAAATCACTAATAGAATGTTTTAAAGTTTAGAAGGAACTCAATAAATATAAATAATACTTGCTAAAAAAATATGATGATAAGTATTTGGTTGCAATTATGTTAAACATATCTTCTTGTTTATGAAATTATTTAGTCCACTAAGCTCTTATTGGAAGAAGTAGAACTGTTCTTAATATATAACATCCCAAAAAAAATTATAAGCATATAACCGAAAATACAAGAAGGGAGATTATTTGGATAAAGTACGTTAGTGGTAAACTTGTCTGCACATAACCCATCCTTTCACAGTATCGTTATCACCGTCATTTATGAAGTTTGATAACATTAGAAATACCAACAATACCTTTTACAGGGTCAAGCTGCAAACAAACATTTTTACTAGCAGTTATCTTATGCTAGTTGAATATTATTCTCGATCTGGAAATTTTTACTTGTCACAACATTGCTTACCTGTTTAGAACCTGTAAAAGAAGCATCATTCCACTACGTTAGCTATAAGATAAGTAAGCCCCAATCTAATCTAAGATTCTTTCCTACTTGACAAAAGAAAGTAAGAACACAATTAGTATCAAATTAAAATGCAGTTTCCTTCCTTTCTTTCTAAAACATAAACTACTGTGTTTAACATCCCTATCATGGTACTTCAAGATAAACTAATAAATTATATAGAGATAAAGAAATATAATGCTCTTTGTTAATTTTTACTATTTGAGTAACCGATGACATTTATTTGTTCATTGGTAATGACAACCTTGAACATTTTCTATTACATGAAAATTTTTAAATTTTTATGAATTTTTGGGTTATTACAAGGAGTTGAAGCAAGTGCATTTCCTACATTTGAAGAATTTCCTAATATTGCATCTTTTTTGGAAGAATTTGAAGAAAAGGTCACAAAATCACATCGGATTGTTCACTTTGGACTATGTGTTGAAAGCTACGGCCACTAGATTGTGGGGTACACAAAAGTAATCTACATCTGATTGGAAATTATGTAGAAGACTAATGGAGATCATTTATTCTGATAAAAAGTACACAGGATTGACAGATCCTCCGAAACACATAATTTGAGCAATGTCGGGGGATTTGGCAAGAATATCCGCGACAAGAATGGGTTCACCGATTCATCCACACTTTAGAAATCACCCCAAGAAGTTGGTACACTTTAGAATATCTGCGGCGAGGAACCATTGAATGGGAAAGCTTAGCTGTAAGCTTTACCGAGACATTTGATTTCACAAGTGAACATCCAACAGTGGATGGTGCGCTATAGGTAATAAAGAAGAAGATCTTTGAAGAGATACCTATTGTGGACACAAACTTCCATCAATGCAGCATAACTATGCATAAATGTATGGCGCGTTATAATATCACAAAGGATCTAAGTGATAGTGACCCATTATCCATAATCTCAAGGTGTCAGAAGGAATGTGCAAAGTGGAAAGAGATTGCACGTATGAAAATACACGATACCCTGTTAGACATGACATAAAAAACGATAAGGAAGGGTGTTATATAACATTTCATAACATTGAGAGAAAAGAAAACCAAGTTGCAAGGAGTGTGACAACAGGATGGGATATCCCTGAAGAAAAGCGTAAGTTCCAACTGAAATGACACCTTCATAAATAGATGCCATGATTGGCACAGTAATTAAGTAAAGCACTGACACTACATTTTTTAGTCATTGATTTGGAAATCTCAATAGAATCGAGAGGCATACATTGGTACCATGTACACCATAAATAACAATAGTCATATGTATAAATGTTAGCTAACTGACGACATGCTGAAAAGTTTGCTTAAATAACCCACGTTGCTGCCCCGAGCTGTTTGAAAGGGGGAGTACTTTCTAAGTACAAAATGTTCATGTGAAAGACAACTGTCAAGAAGTTGTTGTTTCATAATATGTCTTGTTATCATACCGAGAATCATTGTGTCTAGAACCAAAAGGAGTGAGTATTGTAGGTAACTCAATGAACAGAAACCACTTTATCTCTATTATGATAGTAAGTGTTAAATCCCTTGTGAGACCTATATCCACAACTCACATGTAGAACGGTGTAGGACATAGAACCCCAAGGAACCAGTCATGACTAACTGGGAGCCAGGTTCCACCTCAGTCTTCAGAAAAATGTAGAATGAAGGAACACAAATCACCACCAGTTCCTACAGGGAAGAAACATATGAATAATTTGAGGGAGAAAACTCCAGCAACACCACCGGACCAGGAAGAGAAAGAGGACTCTGTAACGAGGAATTTATCGTTTCCTTAAATTCCACTAAGAAGGACGGAAGCACCATCAGTTAACATCCCTTCCAAGGTCCATGCTACATTGGTGGCACCTAAAAAACTGAAAGATATGAAAGTACTGTAGGATATCTTGCCTCAGCTGGAAAAACTTCCCTTTCAAGATTCAGACACCAGTAAACTCAGCGACCTAAAAACAAAGAATTATATGAAGCTGGTCTTAGATTTGTTGAAATTACCAAATCGATTTGTTCCAATGCAATGGGAGAGCGAACTAGAACATCAAGGCTACTATCATTTCTCTTCATGCCGCACTTTAGCCGAACCATAGAGGTGGATATTTATGTAAAAAAATTATTGGTAGTCTTTCATGCAGGTTTCCTTTGGTTAGAAAATCCACATTCGATTGATGTTGATCTCATCTTAGCAATCACAGGACTGTCGAGACCTGGGTAGGACCAAGTATCAATGTTTGAGAAATGCAAGCACCCAGCCAAGATTCATTAGAGGAAATTTCAACTCAAAATGGGCTTCCTAAAAAATATTAATAAAATAATAGTTAAAATAATAAAATAATATTTATTAATTTTGGAGGAAGAAAAGAAAAAAACTACTTTTTTGTTTGTATTTTCGACATATCTCCCCATGTTTTTACTCAAATTTTGATCGGGAGAGCTCGTTGGATGCGGAATTAAATTCTGCATTGGGCAAGTACCCACTCGGCATGTTTCTTACGGACCCCGCTACCCCAAAAACAAGAAATACCTGAAAAAACATGATGATGATGTCATCATCACATTTTTCAGGTATTTCTTGTTTTTGAGGTAGTCGGGTCTGTCAAAAGTATGTCGAGTGGGTACTCGCTAGATGCAGAATTTAATTCCACATCCAACGAGCTCTCCCGATCGAAATTTGAGTAAAAACACGAGGAGATATGTCGAAAATACAAACAAAAAAAGTAGTTTTTTTATGATACCTATCCCCAAATTTATATTAAAAAAGTGTTAAAGATCTATACAGTATTTCAAATTTAAATCAATTTCATTGGCTAACACATGATCACATGGAATTTGAGTTAAAGTTAAAAGGCCCATTTTGAGTTGAAATTTCCTCTAATGGCACATGTCGAGGAAAGGTATGGCCTAGTCAACTCTAGTGAAGAGTTTATAATATCATCCATGAATGACCCTGCTACTCATATGGAAGCCATGATACCAACACATAAATTGTTGCATTTCTTGATACCAAAGCAATGTACTGTAGGAATAGTAATGCTGGTTGTACTATGTACAGAAGGAGTTTAAATTAATTTGTCCCAATTCTTACTTAATGAATTGTTCCAATATGTCATTTCAACATAGGAAGAAGGTACTCCTTTTCATTATGCTTGGTTGATCATTTTAATTTCGTTTACTGTGTGGTTTGAGACAACGGATTATCAACCGATAGACTTACCTGTCCCCTATAGAGGACCAAGGTACCCGAGCTTGTGGTTATCTCCTGACAAAGACTGACAACTGAGTAGAAACACTATATTATTTATCCATAATGAAGCTTTGACGAACGTAAAGCAACAGGTAAGGCTTAGTGCAACTACCAAATTCAGATTTCAACATACTATTAATTTTGAATTAGCACCACACTATGTATACACCCAACCACGCTGAGACCCATGAGGGCAGTGGTTTCCAACACAATATATGTTCACGGATGAATATCTAGAGATCATTATTAGTGATTGGCCAGAATAATGGCAACATGAGGGATCACCACCTCTGGGAGAGAATAATACCCAACAAATAGATGCAACAATACCAGGTCAAGCTCAGCCCAATCAGCCTCAGAATGAGCCGTCGCTAGAGCACCAATAGAAGTATTCACAGAACAAAGAAATACAAATAGAACCTCTATGCAAGAAACTAAAGGCTAACAAAGAAGCCAATACTTCTCATATGAACGATGAGGAAGTCACGGCCTTGGAAGGGGCCCTGCAAAATGTTGCACAGACATGGCTCGATGACCTTGGATGATAGCAGAATCAATTCTCTAATACCATCACATATAGGTTGAGTAATATTGGAAGAACAATCAAGCAATCATGCTTGCAGTAGAGAGTACACCATAGGTGCCCCCGTCATAGGATGCACTTGGCCCGTAGAAAGCACAGGAAACCCTGTGACCCAGATAAGGTCACCCAACAAAGTACAACTAAGAAGAGATGTGATGGAATTAGAAAACCCGGACCCCAGGGAGGTGGGAAGCACTACTGGCCATATATTTTTTAGATTTTTTAAAAATACAATTGAAGGATGTGCACGCTTTACAAAAAGAAACAGTTACAGAGATTCAGGTAAGGAGAAATACCCTTGAAAATTAGGTGAAACACTCAACAAAGACTATCAACAAACTCAAGGACAAAATGCAAAGAACCACACAAGAAGCAAGGAAAGAAGAAGTAAGTAAGCAAAATCTCCAACATGTCATTAATATTTTTTGTTTGAATTTGGATGATGTCGCAATATCACACGATATGCCATCAGAAGACAAGGTTCTGAGGCTAGGCCGGATAACAACTAACCTTAAGAAAAAAGTGAAAGAGTTAGAAGAGAAAAGGAATCCCAGCACACCACCTGAAGTGCTAGAAAGTAGACATGATGCAGCCACTCAGGCTATGAAAATAATAGAGGAAGCAGAGAAAACATGAGTTAAGTATGTGGACCAAGTATCCCAGACTTGGGAAGCCCTAATGTACACCGACCAATCATAGAAGATTGGAAGTGAGCTCAATTCGGTTGAAGAAAATATCACGAAGATAAGAAATGGTATGAAGAAGCTACCCTTGGAGATGAAAAAGGTCAATACATCAGAAGTGCGTAGACTATAGCAGCAAACAACTGGTCTACGTGCACAACAACATTAGATAACATTCTACCCTCTCCTATAATGTATCTTATTTAACAAAAAGTGAAAAGATTCATGGAAACTTTTGTATTTTGGGCATACCTTTTTTCTCATAACTTGAAATTGGGTGGACTTTAGACCATTGTAAAGGTCTTAAAATTATCTACAACTTTGTTATTTTTTGTTTTTCTTAATTCCTTACTAATTGTCGAGGGTGGTCGTTTTAGTAACAAAACATATTTTAAAAGATGCTTTGTTACTAAAACTCCCTTCACTGAGAAACAGTAAGGAATTAGGAAACACTCAAAACAACAAAGTTGTATACACTTTCAATACCTTTCCAATGGTCCAAAGTCCACCCAATTGCGAGTTAGGAGCGAAATGTTATTCCCAAAATACGAAAGACTCCTAGAATATTTTCATCTTTTTTCAAAAAGGATACATTTTGGGAAAAATAAAACCTTATGAGCGTGACGAAAATGTATATGAATTGCAAGAAGAAGTAGATAAAGTCACAAAATAATTCATCCTGTACACTAGAACGTGCACAAGGTATCGGTTTCTGTAGAAAGATTCATGTCTGAACACATCAGTTTCAACCTGGTGGAGAACATGCAGGAAACATAATAAGAAGTACATGGATAAACATAGAATTTGGTGAAAATTGTGGAGGATTTTCAGAGAAAAATGAGTGCAAGTAATTTTATGGAGCAATAATTGGAGTGGATCGGGACAAGCCATAGGTGAGTCTTGAGGACCTGTTGGGCCTCAGGATAGAAGGGCATAATTCATGTAGAATTCTGCCTAAGTAGCGAAGAAAAGCGTAAAGGAGAAGAGGAAGGAGCTACGAAAGAGGAAGCAACATCAAGGGAAAGGGAAGGATGTTGCAATAGAAGAAGAAAAGACAAGAAGAAGACAAAGAGAAGGCGTAGGACGAGGAAGCTTCTCTAGATAAATAAGCCACAATGGAAGGACAGAACAAGATACAAGATGACATGGTAGGATAATGGTAGAAGCATGCATGCAGATAATGTAATGGTCAGAAAGAGACAGTAAGGCATAATTGTGAGAAATCGACAGTCCTTAATGATAGTGGGTATGAGCTCAGGTAGTTCCGGCGAAAGCCACATGTGTGAAGGGATATTTGTAAGTTACGATGATAGTGAGTTTTGTTATGTGTTACTAGAATAGGAAAGACATTTTGTTTGCTGGTTGTAGTAATTCGACTGAGAAAGCGACTGAAAAGAAGTCTGTAATGAGTCAGTTACAGTCTGTATTTAGTCAATATTGAGTTCGTAACAAACATGTATGGGATCTATATCGAGTCTGTAATGGGGCTATAAAATAAGGGACCCAATTTGTAGTTGGTTTAGATGCATAACCAGCCTAATAGTTGTTCAGCTGAATCAAGATGGAAGTAAACGGTTTTGATAGAATAACTCTTTATTGTTGAGTGGGAAGATAAATAGAGAAGGTTGAGTCCATCTAGACTATGTGCAAATCGCTAGTAGGAGTAGAGTAGAAAGAGAAAGAGAGAAGTTCAGAGAGCATGAGAGGGAGGAAAAGTCTGTAAAGAGAGAAGAGAATATCTTGAACAGAGTCTGCAGCTTTGTGCACAGACAAAAGGTGCATCTATTTCCTCATGCCAGATGAAGAGCACCTTGTGGTTTTTTCCCAGATGGGTTTCCACATTACATGATGTATATATTTGTGAATGATTGAAGTACCCTAGATATCTGTTTGAATGTTGTGTTGAATGACTAGTTGAGTATTGTGTTGCAAATGGATAAATGCATGACTACCACATTATGTTAATGAATATACTTATGTTTTATGTTCACTGTTTGTTTACGTGACTCGCATAAACAAGGGTTGGATCATAACTTGGTGTTGAAGTAATGTGCAAACTAGTAACACACATTCCGAGTATTCGGTCGAAACCTTGGCGCAGAGCTAAGGTATTAAAACACCCTCCTGCACAAAGTGAGAAACCCATAAAACTTAGATATCTTGGTGAGATGGCATCTGGGTCGCAGGTGCTTCTGATTGAGCTCCACTCTGTCGGGTCGATATATTGGGCTTTGTTGCACGCTGACCAAGATGGGGATGAACTTGGGTCCACCATGAGAAGAGGGACAAAGAAAAGCCAACATTGGTCTAAAGAGAATATGTGTGTGTGTGTGTGTGTGAAGAAGATGGTTCAATATTTGACAAATTCAATGCATGTGTTGTTTGAATTTGTCAATTCTGAATGATCTTCTTTATATACATACATACATGCATACATACATATATACATATGAAGAAGATCGTTTAGAATTGACAAATTCAATTTGTTAGTTTAGAGTTTGAGAGCCATTACAACAGGTCTCTATAGGTGTCCTTGAAATACATGAAGAAGAAGATATATATGAATCCATCCCATTATTTGAATGTTATTGCTTAGGCTACCCAGATAAAATAATCCCAAATATTTATATCACTATGTCAAATTAAAAAACCCCCTTGACCCCTTAATATAAGAAAATATATTTTTTATGTTTTTAAGAGTATTCAAACCCACAATATGAATGGATGTGATATGATATTGCCTCGCTAATGAACCACTGGTGGAATAGGAATGAAATTTTTTATCCAAATCACATTGCTAAAGAGACATAATGCTTTTTATGTGTGAGAAACAGTGAGACCTCGAGTTATTTCAAAGTGATTGGCCTAAATGGAAGAAGGAAATCCACACTTCATTTTATAGATTTTCTATGTGATGATATAATTTGTTGGGATCTCATTGAAGAATCAAAGACCAATGTCACATACCTCATCTTCCAATTAATTTGTGGTTAATTTTTTTCCGAGTTATATCAATAAAATTAAAATTCACAACATAATTATATTGTGGTACTTTAATTTGCTATAATTCATTATATAGTTAATTATGTTATTGATATGATTGACTTATGAACTATTGATATCAATATATTCTAATAAAACTATATTAATATTAATGCGTCATTTCAAGTGATATTGTGAAAGAAACAATATACTAGATTAGAAGTAAAACTATTACAAAGTAGTATAAATCAATGTTGATCTCAATGAAAGATAATACTAGACATCAATATCTTATTAAGTAATTAATAATATCCAATGATCTTTTAATGCTCTAAGTTGTAAGTTAAAGCTCTCAGGATCAAATCCTTAGTACACTCGAAGTTTTAAACGAGGCTACTTTCTATATCATTAATCAAACCATTTGAAAAATTTATTAAAATTGTACTTTTAGATGGACAACTTGTTTCTAATATAAAAGTAGATTCAACCTCTTTTAATATCCTATATTTATTGCAACTTTATTGTACAATTTTAATATAATATTTGATATTTTCAATTTTATTAATCCAAAATTACTATTCTCCAATATCATGTTAAATTAATGACTTTTTTGAAATTATTTTGAATAACAATCAAAAAAATAAATTTAACAAATGTTTTGATTACAAGAATTATACATATATATATATAAAAGGTTCATGTAGCTTGGGTTGTTGGGAGATTTGGTTGTTACACTTTCTACTTGAATTTAAATCTTGCTACTTCACAACCCTTGCGTATAAGAAAGAAAATAAAATAAAAATTTAATTTTTTTTATGCATTTTAAACCAAAAATAAATAAATAAAAATAAAAGTTTAATCTACAAGAAAATATCAACCCACCTTAAACGTTAAATTTGAGTTTAAGTTAAGTTTGCCACTCATAAAGTGAGTTTATATTATGATCCTTGTACAAATAAGTTTATGCATAAGTATTATGCAAACTTATATCTTGAATACTTTTTAAAAATGAGAAACTTAAAGTGTTTATAAATCAAATAAAAATATATTTAATTATAGTAATTGCAGGGAGAATAGGCGGTGACGTTGTAACTAACATGTGGAGAAGGAGCGAAATTTTCCATTAAAGGATCACACTTTTTTTCCATTTTAATAAGACAATTTAACAAGATAATGAGTAAATAAAGATAAATATTGATTTTAATAAAAAAAATAAACTCAAAACACAGTTAATTTGTTAATTTATGAATTTAATTTATAGTTATATTAATTAACTTAATCCATAATTATATGTTATAATGGTTATATATAAAATTAAAATTATTATTAAATTATAAATATATTTCATTACATTGGGTTTGTCTATTTATTATTTTATTCATTAATAATATATTATAATCATCTTAAAGAATTTTATAACGTTATTACTAATTACATAATCAACAATATAAAATAATAATATTGAGTGATAACTGATAGCCAAAGCGTAGGACATGGGATTTGATATGGATAATCGACCCAAGGATAGGATATGGGATATCGTTTGATCATACTTCGTTTTGGTATTGAGAATTGGGTCTATTTAATGCAGAAGATTGTGCTCCTCAAATGCATTGTTTTCTGTTTTCTGGGCTGTAAAACAATATCTGCTCATCCACTCAAGCATCAAGCACTAAATATGGGATTCGCAGTCAGCAATATGAACTCTCCATTTCGACTTCAATTTGCTGTGCTTTTGCTTTTCCTTTTTGTGGAGAGTGGCCATCTTGTAACAGCCGTCCGACCTTCCGGTACGTTTAGGGTTTTCTTGTTATTTTAATAGTTCAGTGTTTAGGGTTTTCTTGTTATTTCAATAGTTTAGGGTTTAGGGTTTTCTTGTTATTTTAATAGTTTAGTTTGTAGAAAAAATTAATTGCAGCTCTGTTGGTGTTTGGATCTGCAACAGAGATAAGCTGAACTGAAAGTGAAATCGTGGTTTGTTATTGAGTGTAGGTGTGGTGTCCAAGATTCAAACCATGGAAGTGGGTGGCAAAGATGGATGTGTAATAAGGGTGGAATGCCAAGGAACAGAAGAGGATCCTCTGGAGAAAACTTTGAGATATCGAATCCATGCGTTTAACATGTGTAAAACATGCACAGCATACAATGTAGTTTTAGAGGTCCGTCTCAAAAATAACGCTGAAATGATGCGACCATATTTCTACCACGTGCGGAGGCCGATTCCACCAGGTGGAGAAGCAGTTTACGGCCAGGTTATTCCAAAACGATTTCCGGTCGGCCAATTCCTCGCTTCTCGCGCTATATTTTTCAATTGCTCCTCTGCTTGATATATTTGTTAGGGCTTCTTCTTTTACATTGTTTATGTTCAAGAATCTACTTATTCAATAAAATCAAGAGTTTAATTGCTTATCATTTTTGCATGTTTAGTTTTTTTTTAAATTGCTTTTATTATTCAACTGTTAACAACATTTTTCTTGTTTGAATTAGAAAATATTTTTATTGTAAAAAAATTATTTGTATAAAGATTATACGTTTATTGAAAATTGTTTTATAATTTTATAATTTATTATTAATAAATTTTATTTCATTAAAATTAAAAATATATAAAAATTTTATCAAATTTTTGTTGTCGTTGATGACGGTGGTGATATTGGACTCAAAGAAACTAATTATTTAGATTGTTCTAAAATTTTATTTCTATACTTAAAAAACTATAATAATATTAAAAAATTGGTTATCTATTTTCTTTTCTTCAAATTCTTCATAATAGTTAACACTAATTTAAAGCATAATTTTTCTCTTTTACTTTTTATATAATATTTTTTACGATATATAATTCATAATTGTAAACAATAATTTAAAAAGATAATAAATCTATCATAAAAGTAATAAATTAGTTATAAATTTAGCATAATAATAAAAAATATATAGATATATATATTTTAAGACCAGTACACTAATAAAATAGTTATATTGCAAAACATCAACAAAATTAGTGTATTTTATCTATACCATATTTTTAATTATACCATATTTTTAATTAATAGATTTCTGTTTTTTGTTTTAATATTTATATTTATATAAGAAAATAATTTTTTAATGGTTATGTTTACTTTATTTATAATAGTTAATCTTAAACTTGGTTTATAAAAAAAATCCAGTCTATGTTAATAAATAATGTATTTAAAAATCAAATATTATAATTTTTTAATGATTAAATATTAAATATAACTTTAAAAAAATCATTATTTAAAATAAATTTATAAAAATATAAATGCTTAAGTTCTAAGCATAGTGACCTTGAACAAATTAGAAAATAAAAAAAATTCTTTATATTACCATTTAAATAAACTAAAGAATAAAAAACATTTTTATATTACTATCTAAACTAAATAAAAAATAAAAAATAAAAATTCATATTACCATTTTATAAAGGATTAATTTCATTCTTGAAAACAATAAAAAACTAATCTAATCGTAAAATAATTTATAATATCATTTTCTATAGTCTTAAATTAATTAAAGTAAAACAAAATCTAATTTATAACATTATTTCTGCTATTCTAATTTTACAGCAATGCTATTCTAATTTTACAGCAATAGAAAGTATGAGACAAATATAAATGTACAATTTTTAGATAGAGAATACCAAAAAAATATTCTTAAAGTCTCTTACAAGTAATTTTATACAAAAAGTTATCTTTATATTTAAATTTAATTAAACATAACAAGTAGACTTGAATTAAATTTAAATTATTTAGAATTGCATATATATAAAACAACATAAATTAAATAAAATACAATCATAAACATTGGATTACACATTTCATCAACATTTCCACTTTGAAAAAGGGTTTACACCTTGAGAGATTTGATCCCTCTTGGTACTTGGTAGATCCCCGTTTAAATGGATCTATGCTAGTTATAGTTATTATAGAATAATCATGGTTGCTCATATTTATTTACTCTACTTTATTCATGAATTGGATAGATATAAAGTCATTATTAAAACGTCATATTATTAATTACACCCAATGAAACAAAAAGATGGTTGAAGACTAAATTGATTTAAGTGTATTTATTTGAAAATACTATATCTTTCTTATAATGACAATTATCTATTAGTACTAACTTTCTGATTAATTAAAATGAAGTGTTTAAAAAACACATACCTTATTTCTCCAAAAAGTCTTTATGGATTTTGGGTGTTGTGCTCCATAACTAATTTTAGAAGAAGTTTATGAGCACCTAATTCAACAAAATTATTTGATCCTTCCCTAAGAACATCTTTGAATCAATACCAATGATCACCTAAAAGATAAAGATAACCCCTACCCTACATGTCCTCATATTACCATTAGTCGCACCATCAAAGTATCCAACATGTGCACTATTACTTTATTTTCATTAAGTGAAAATTTTGACACTCTTGTAGGTGTATATATTTGGTTATGGATTTTGAACCTTTTGCAGAAGAGGATGTATTTTACCATAAATTAAAAAATTCCAAATTAAAACATTTAAATAAAAAAATATATATTTCAATCTTTGTAAATTCTTATAATATAAATTTTAAAAAATCTAACCTTGAACATTTAAATGATCAGAAAATATAATAGTTAAATATATTATATTATTATTTTGATTTAGATGTAACACCCTAAATAATTAAACAACAAGTATTTATGTTAAAAAATGAAAGATATTTTTATTTAGCATTTACAATACCATTTTGTAAAAGCTTACTCTTATATATATGTAAGTTTATGTCTTATTTGTCCAATACAAATTGAGTTGATGTTAACTAGTTAATATATTTAAATTATAAAAATTGAGGTGATGTTTATTAATTAATATATTCAAAGTATAAAAAATGAGTTAATGTTAAATAGTTCATATATTTTAAATATAAAAATATTGTTTTTAATTAGTTATAACTTTAATTGGATTTGATATACTAAATTTTATATTTTAACAATATTAATTATATATAACTTGTTATTTAGATTCACTTTTAACATAATTAATCTAACATCCTCTGAAAATCATAAAAATAAGAAAAATTTACTGTATGTAATACCAAGTTATAATAGAGTAGTTATTAGTCATACTTTCTCCATTATTCATTACTATTATCACTTTAATGAGTTCTTAATTGCTTAGTTGCACTATGATGATCTTACATTTAAAGATGGTATATGGAAACTCTAAAAGATTAACCTAATAACATAATATAGTTGTTGTAGTTGTTTGGTATGTGGAAACTCTAAAAGATTAACCTACTCACATAATATAGTTGTTGTAGTTGTTTGTTGACTTCCTCTTGAGTTGTTTAAGGAAAGTGTGGAGGTTGTTACTTAGTCGTTAAGACTAAAACAAAAACTTGATTCCTCTTAGTGCAGATAAAGAAGTATCTCAGTGCAAATCAGTTATAGACACCCACTCTATGTTTTTAAGGCGTGACAAAAGGGACCCAAAGGTTGGCTTGTATCCCAATTTTATATTTCTCAGCAGTCCTTAAAGATTGATAAATAAGTTCTAAACTATTTCATATTGTTTTCAAGGCTTAACAATGGCTCATAGATGCTTTTTCTCTACAACAGCGAAACTCAGCATTCCACAAAGGTAGACGAACCTTAAAATGGATTCACCATCTTCGTTCGGACGCGACTTGGTACGTTTCCTGCACCTCGGTTCTTAACAGAAATAAAGTATAAAAAAAAGGTTCTTTCGTTACCCACCCAAGATTTAACTTATAGGTGGATTGAAATGTTTACATGTACAAGCCTGAGTCTAAGTGATGAACACTGGCTGCATAGTTCTCTCCTATAACTAGTAAGACCCCTAATCTTTCCTTTCCTGGCTCGTGAGAAGGAACCGGTTATGTGTATACTTATGCGGCGGTTTCTCTTTCTTCCACTCCAATTTTTTATAAGGAAAAAAAGATATACGGTGTTTCTATTTCGTATAGTTGTAACTCAATGTTAATACACAATTCTCTGGTGGAACTGTCAATGAAATTAACACTCTAAAGATTCTTTATGCTATAGTCTTTCTAAAAAGATTATGTTAATCGCTATGCGTTACTTCGGAGGTATAAAGTTTATTATCTGTGGATTCTTGCCACATTTTGTGAATGATAAGAGGGTTAACAATTTCTTCATCCAGGTTGCATCAATGTGCTTACGTACTGCAGAGCTAGAGCATGTCCATCTTAAGAGGTTTTCAAAATTTATATTGTATTTTTTTCAATTGTTTTCAGAAAAGATATGGCTATGGGCTTTCATATTTTTTGAAATGTTCATTTGGGTCTAAACGTCATTTATAAACCAGTTTGATGAAAACGTTTAATGCACCTGTCTAATGAATTACCGTAATAAAACTTGTTTATTTTTATTTTGCATTACTGTAGCATGCTTCACTGTGTAAAGAATTTAGGGTAACTGAAATTTATAACTAGTTTATAATTTGGTTTTGTTTTTATTAAGAATACTCTACCTTTCACAAGCCCTAAGTTTCTGCGAGAGTTTAAAGGAAAACTTGGAATAACTTTCTGGAAAAACTAATGTGTTATTTTCCTTTGTGGTTATAAAAAGATTCCGTGTTATGTTTATTTCTTTTATAAGAATTTAATTAAAAAGAGATTGTCAAATATTTTAATTGTTTTTACTTGAATATGATATTAAAGGTCGGTAGACCATAATATCTTAAGTAAAAGGTTTTACCCCTAAAGTTGTCTATAGATTTTAAGTTGCAAGATAAATGCTGCAGAAACAACACCGGAAGCCTGTAATTACAGTGCTATGATTTGTTGGTAACTTCGATCTGGTGTTAATTAAAAGAATTTTAACGTAACTTATTTTTTCTTGTAACTAAAATTGGTTGGAAACATGGTTATTTAGTTTTAAATTACCTTTTAGTAAAAACGAGACAAGATATGCTTATCTTGGAAGGATTTGTTGCAATTAAAAATTATTAAGAGAAATTCTCCTAATTCTGTATTGTGTTTTGATTTGAGTTTTAGACATTGCAGTCAGGAAAGTAAGTAACTTTGCGTAGATACAAGGTATCCTTCTGGAATTAAAGCCTAAACCTATACTTACTTGTTGAAGTTAGTGGAGGTTTTAATTAACTAAGCAAATTTATCCTTCTTCATTAAGAATTGTAAATTACAATACTATCTAAATACTATACTTGATAAAACCCAGAAGTTTGTAAACTAACATAAAACTATACTATAGTTTTTGAAATGTATTATCAATCATTTAGATCACTAAACTGTTAGCGAACTAAGAACTTGAGAGGAGTAAATAACTAATTCATGAATAAAGAAAAGACTCTAAAAGAAACATAAAACATTCCAACTTCCTAAAATTTTCGGTTACATATCTGTGAAAATTTACTCCACAGTTATGCCTAAATCTAAAGTAAATACCAAACCTTTGACTTACAACAATTTAAATACATAATACTTCTCACACAATGAATTCATTCTCATTTGATTATTATGATACAACTCAATCATACTTAAATTTATATCTTCCTATACTACAGTACATCACTTCGGTGAGAGGAAAAATACATGAGATAAATTCAAATTTTTTTTTTTTATAATTATCAAATTTCTACTAAATAACTAATATTTAACTGTGACTACATATGAAGAAAATATCAACTTAAGGGAATAGAAATAAATCACGATTTACAAAAGTAGAGTTGAACTTGGAAATATTGCAGGAACATTTTCCTGAAGTAGCCAAATCACTTGCTTAGGACCCCCGAGCTTGTTCACTGCACCAAGTAGATCAGATATCTATGCACAACAAAATTCTGCAACTTGACACTCAGTAGCAAACTTAACTCAACAATTCACTTTAGCTATCCCCAGTTTGCAAAGTTCAACTCAACAATTCACTTTAGCTATCCCGAGTTTGCAAAGTTCATTCTGTCAGAAATCAGAATGAGTGGTGAGCCTCATGCTCAATTTGATGGTTTAAATAATATTTTCTATATCTTAGGGTTAGTTTGGAATTAATGAGCCACCCACCTTAGTTTCCCCTTCTTAGGGAACATGGCCACTTTTTTAGGGATTGTGCTCTGGCAACAGCTAGAAAGTGAATGATGGTGCTTCCATTTGTTAATTATCCTTCTGCAGTTGTTCCTTCCTCTAAGAGTCTACATTAAATAGGTGTCTCCATTTATTAATTAATAAAATAGATAATTCTTCAATTACAGTCATCCTTGACCACTTGGTCATAAACCTTACACTAAAATTAACATAATGTTTTGCTGAAATAATATTAAATATTTATTTTCTAGTTTTTTGGTATGTTACAAACACCCCTCGTTAAGTTCAACATCGTCCTTGATGTTGCTGAAGTCATTATGAGTCTTCTTTGAACAGAGATGGATATTCCACCCGCATATCGCTCTCAAGTTCCCAAGTCGCTTCATCTGGATTGAGGTGTTTCCACTGCACCTTTATCTGTCCAATGGTGCAATTCCGGAGAAAATTTCCCTCATTTCGAGAATGCAATCCGGTTCCACGAGAAAATCACCTTCTGGTTCTAGACCTAAATCAAATTCTAGTCAATCACATGAGTAGCATCATGTATATATATATTTTTTAAATCAAAATGTGAAAAACAATTGTGTATCCTAAAATTAGGTGGCAAAGCTAGTTGATAAGCCACTGGACCCACTCTTGCCAATATTTCAAATGGCCCACAATACCTGGGTGCCAATTAAGCATAGCTCCCTAATTTAAATGAGCCTTTTCTTGGTTACAAACCTTAACAAACACATGCTCAGCGACTTGGAACTCCTTCGATGTTCTTTTAAGATCGGCATGGCTCTTTTTCCTCGCTTGAGTAGTTTTCAAGTTGCCTTGTACCTATTTCATGGTTAGTTCCAATTCTTTTAACATGTCAGGTCCTAACATCAATCGATATACAGGATTACTCTATGTAATTGGAGTGTTACACTTTATACCATATACAATTTCAAAAGGACTAAGCTTTGTTGAGGCTTGATAATGACTGTTGTAAGAAAATTCAACTAGATGCAAATAATATTCCCACTTCTTCAGACAATCACTAAAATACATTCGCAACATATCTTCTAATACGTGATTAACTCTTTATGTTTGCCCATCCGTTTGTGGATGGTAAGCAATACTAAAATTTAATTTAGTGTCTAATCCTTTCAATAAAGTTTTTCAAAAATTCTCCATAAATTTAGGATCTCAGTCGAAAATAATCACCTTTGGTATTCTATGTAGACAAAAATTTTCTTTCATAAAAATATAAGCAATATTACAACTGTATGAGTTGTTTTAAAATGAATAAAATATGTTGATGTACTTAACTTATTGACAACCACCATTATAGAGTCATTTTCTTTTTGATTTTAGGTAGCCCACTTACAAAGTCAAGACTTATGACTTCCCACTTCCAATTTGGTATTGGTAATGGCTGTAACAAGCCTGGTGGGTGTTGATGTCCATCCTTAACATGCTGACATTCAATACACCTAGATAAAAATTCAACGTCCTCATTTTTCATGTTAGACCAAAAGTATTCTTTTCTTAACATAGTGATCATTTTCTAATACCCTAGATTTCCAAAATATGGACTTTTATGCATTTCGTTCAAAATTAGCAACTTAATTTTAGATATGTTTGGTACATACAACATGTTTTTTAACATTATTAAGCCTTGTTCATTAAGACTATAATCTGTAACTACATTTTCTTTTAAATTCTGATATTCAGGATCCTGTCTTGTTCCTTTCATTAATTTATCTTCCAAATCAGTTTTATCACTGTTAATGGAAGCCACAAAACTAGTTACAACATTTCTGCTCAAGGCATCAACCACTTTGTTTTCCTTTCCTTTAATATGCTTGATCTCAAAATCATATTCATTAAAGAAAGATAGCCATCTAGCTTGTCTTGTGTTTATATGTTGTTGATCAAACAAATACTTTAGACTTATGTTATCAGACATTAGAAGAAATATTTTTTCTATTAAGTGATGATGCTACATTTTCAAAGTATGAATTATTGCAATTAACTCTAAATCATAAGTTGCATAGTTCTTTTCACGAATTTTTAATTTTCTTGATTCATATGCAATTGCATGACCTTCCTAAGTCAATGACCCCGCACAAGCCTTTGTTGCATGCATCAGTGCATACTACAAAGTCTTTGTTTGGTTCTGCTATTTTTCAGGATGGGTGCAGTAGTTAATAATGTTTTAGGATGGGTCCTAAATAAATTTCTTACCCTTCTTCTATAAAGAAGCTATAGGGTTTGCAATTCTTGAAAACTCTTCAATAAATTTTCTGTAGTACCCTATTATTCCCATGAAGGATCATACATCGGTTATGTCTTTAGGAACAGGTCATTTAATAATAGATTTTATTTTATCTGGGTCCACTGATATCCCCTCTTCGGATATTACGTGTAACAAATATTGTATTTTATCCTTGTAAAAATCACATTTACTGAACTTAGCATATAACTGATGTTCTCTTAATACTTGCAAAATTATTTTTAACTGTTCATCATGCCCTTGTTTAGTCTTAGAATAAATTGAGATGTCATCTATAAAGATGACTACAAATTTGTCTAAATGCATTAGTTATCCTGAAGGGCATAACTACGGATTCATAATGCCCATACCTTGTACGAAAAGCGGTTTTAAAGACGTCTTCATATTTAAATCTGACTTGGTGATAACCGGACATTAAGTTGATTTTAGAGAATATCATCGCTCTATGTATCTAATCGAATAAATCGTCAATGTAGGGCAGAGGATATTTATTTTTAATAGTCATTTTATTAAGTTGACGGTAGTCTATGCATAGTCTTATGTAATGTTTATCTATTGACTATTGCAATTGTAGTTTAAGCTCATTTAACTCTAAAATGTTCATTCGATAGGGAGATTTTGATTTTGGTACCACTACGGGTATTAATTCAACTGTGAAATCCATATCTCATTTAGGAGGTAACCCTGAAATTTCTTCTGGGAATACATCCACAAAATCCTGCAGGATCAGGATATCCTCGAATCCTGGTTTGTTTTCATTATTAACCTATTCATTATTTATAACATGCATAACAAATACTTTACAACCTTTTCTTACATCCTTTTTCATCTGTAAGGATAAAAAATTTCTTATAGATATTTTCCTAGGAATTCCTAAAATATTAGTTCTTTATCCTTCCTTATTTAAACAAGTAAAATTCTTTTGGAAGCAATTTAAGATTACATGGTGTTTTTCAAGCCAATCCATTCCTATGAGAACATTGTAATATCTTAGAGGTAATATATTTAATTTCACCTAAGTTTCAAACTGATCCAACATCAAATCATGATTTTCAACATACTTTACTACATTTCAGTTAGTTCCTGTGGCTAGCCGAACCAGCCATGATTTATCAAATTTCTTGAAAGGTATTTTACACTTTTCCACTATGCTAGGAGATATGTAACTGAGACTAGCTCCTGGGTCAATTAGAATGAAAACAGAGAAATTTTGGATCATACCTTGTATTTCCACCATAGAGGTTTGCTGATATGCATGTCGATTTTCCAATGCTACATTGATCTTGTGGATCTCATTAGCCACATCCCCAACTATTTATTCCTCTTGTCCAATAGGTATGTTACTGGAATTTCCCTTCTGATTCGGACAATACTTACCATAGTGTGGTCCTTGCTATTCCTAGCATTTTACAGGTTCTTGTTGTTTAGTACTTCTAACAAAATTGTTAGATAAAGCTCTACCTTTTGATGCTACAATGTTCTGAGGTATCTTTTTTTTTAAATTGGTTTTCTCGTAATTTTTTTTTGAGAAGTTCTGGGTCTTACTCCCAAAATCTTATTGGATTTGAATCCCATTCTCCTTTGATCAAAAGGATTAGTATTTTTAGTCTTCAAACTTGGTATACTTTCTCTTTTCTTGCCTTGCTCGTAACACAATTCTGCCCTCCTCATAGCCTCCTCCAAGGTTTTTGGATTGTCACAAATTCAATCTGATCTTTGAAACTAGAAGGTAAATAGATTAGGAATCACTGAGTCTTTGAATTTTCATATATTATATAGGGTACGTACCTTGGTAGACTTAAGAATTTGTTGCGTATTTCCTTCATAGACACGGAATCGAGTTTTAAGTCATAAAATTCCTTGGCCCTATCCTCATAATATTGTTCAAACAAAAACATTCTCTTGAAGTATTTCTTAAAACCCCTCCACGTCAACTACTTTTCCTTCAGATTCTTTACCCTCTTAATATCTTGCCACCATATGTCGGCTTTCTTGGTCAAGTTGTATATATCCATTCCGGCCTTTAATCTGTGAGAGTAATTGTAGATTTGGAAGTACTTCTTCATGCTCAACAGCCAAGGCTATGCTTCTCCATTGAACATGGGTAGTTTTATTTTCTTTAACTCTCTAGAAATCTCCTCGTAAGGTTTGCATTTATTTTTCCTAAGTTGTCGGCCATCCTCACTGTTGTCACTTGTATATCTATGTTTGTCTCACAGTTTGGAGTTCATCTTTCATTTCTCTGACTATTTGTATTATTTCAGGATTATTCAGATCCACATACAAATGATCAGGATTTTCATGTTGATGGCCTTTTCAGCAGAGGCTTCAACATTTTCCATTTTTTTTCAAAACAAGTTTGTATATTGTAACAACTCGCAAGACCTCATGCAGTTTGTGAGAAAAAATGGGATAAAAAAAAGAGATACCATAAATTCTTTTAAACATAATTGTGACGTACCCAAATTAGCATAAGAAAAATTCTTTTGTCAAGAAAGTATTTCCGCCTTTGGGAAACCATCTTTGGAACTTGTGAATGGTAATATAGACACAAAAACATAAGGTAAATCCATCACCTAAACATCATGACTGCAACGGTATGAAAGTTATTCATTAAAATTACTTCCCAAGATTGATATTGATATAACACCTAACATGTTAGGAATGGACCTTATGAATAATTCTAGCTTTTTACTCCACATATATATAAGTTGTTCAACATTTAAAATAATTGAAATAACCAATCTTCACTTTATTCAATTGTCTAACTATCCTATCCATTAATATAATCTTCCTTTGTATTTTGAACACTCACAGAAAACCATTCCTATAGAATACCCCTAAAATAAGGAAATGCAAAAGGTTTCCAGAGAACCCTAAAACAATATAATCTAGTATTTATGAGTGGTAAAAGTTCAACCAATTAAAATCAATCACCAAAATGCCATACCTGTACATTGCATTTCTAAAATTTTAATAGCTACACTTCTTCACCGAAGAATGATACTCAGATGCAGCTTTGACTACCAACCTTAGTCTCCATAGTTTACGCGGTATTGTATTTATATAAACATAATTCCATATCAAAGTTTCTAGGTTCCTTACAACCGAAGTAAATGAATGCTTAATGTGAAAATTGTACATAGTGTCCATCATTTATGTATAATAACAACATTCTTTTACTTTAATTCTGCTCATCCAATAAATGTATATAAAGTAATAACTTTGTACTTTAACTGACAGGATCCACATTTACTACATGAGTTGCAGTGAGAACATGAATATTTCAAACATACAAGGATCACATTTTCTGGAGTAAATTCTCAAAATAAAACAAAATACCACAAGTAAAAGAGACACCATATACGTGGTTCACCCCTAACCCGAGGTTACGTCCACCAAACCGTTCATATTTTATTAAATCATTCAACCAGGGTTACAAAATAGCAGTTGTGATACTACATCCTTTCTGCTATAGTAAAAAAGCAAACATTTGGCTCACTCAATAATGTCTTCCTGCACAACAGTATTTCAAAAACCAGACTCTACAATAGAATTGGGGGGGGTTAAGTGATAAACATGGTTTTCCGGAATATGAGCAAAACAGAACTGTTTTAGAGATCGTCTCCCAGGAAACTATTCCTTTACCTGTCATTGTCAACACTTCATATCTCGAGTCTAGTTATTTCAGCAATACTAAAATTGTTTTCCAGCCCATTGTTATCTTTCTCCTCATTCAAAATTAATCATCTGTCCCCTAAATTCTTGACAAGCAAAATATGCTCAACTATATTCAACAATGTTATTATGTTTTGCTTTGCTGCCAATTGTTATTTTTCTTATCTTATAATTTACAACAGTCATAGCACTTGTTACACAAACTATCCAGTTTTCTCTCAATTGCATTCTCCTCCCTCAGGGAAACAGACAAGGGAAAGCAATCCCATTGATCCTATGTGTGGAGTGCCTACCTCCTAGTCTGATCATGGATTCGTGTATCTTTCAAATCAGTCGCATCAGTTATGGCCAAGACAAAATAGAGTTTAGAAATAATGAATTTTATATGTGACAAAACCGTAGACATTAAATAAGTCAATGTCTATATTCAGACCCTGTCATTTCAATATCTATGACTTATAGAGTTTTTGGATCTATTCTCTGGAATGAAAACATAGACATTAAAGTTGTAAAAGTATATATGTTCAGACCCAGATAATTTAGGGGTGATTCGCTACCCACATATGTTAGGTCTGTATGCATAAACTGGAACTATAATCATTTAGACCCTACCCAAGCATATCTATCTGGATATCTGCAATCAAATCGATGGTAAAGCCCTCTTATCAAATCACAGATTTGCAACACACCTGTACATGGCTAATGGGCTTGTGTAGTGAGCTAGGAAGATCACCAAGTATCTGGATCTAGGTTGTAATGCATCCTTAAGTATTTTTGGGTAAGTATCATACCAAAATTGTGGAATGGAAGTAAAGAAAATAATAATGTGTGAAGGAGTAACAAAATAGCAAAGCACTATATCTTCGTGGCCTCCAGATTTGCTTAAACTCTATAGTAATGCAAATAACCTATTACGGAACCCACCGTTAAGTAATGTGCAACATACAAAGCTAACGTCAGCATATGACCATATAGCTTATTATACAACACAATACACTCTATGAACGTGCGAGAAATACAAGCACTGAACCCGCACAAAGAGATAAAGGAGACCCAAAATCTATAAAATAAAGACACCGAAAACATTAGGGTAGTCATATTAACGTGGAACCAAAATCTTCTTCGACAAATATGCCACTTTGGTTTTTTTTAGAAATATTACAATTAAGAGGCATCACACATACATCCATAGAGGACAACGAACGTACTCGGTCCTTCATTCACTGCTTGGACACAAAACTGCTCTCAGAGGGCCTAGACGATGTCGAGGCTTCGAAGGCATCATGTCTGAGATCTCGGAGATAAACATTCTGAGGAAAATATACAATACTACTATTGGTATTATTACTTGCATTGGATGTAGAAGATAGGACAACATATTGAGGCTATGAGTTTTATAGACTCGTGTTTGCTCTGAGCCAAAAATTTATGTCTCGACTTCTCAAGGAAAAGAAAAAGGGCAGAACTCTTTCCTTTCGACCTCCAAGAGGATTTTGGAAACCTCGCCCCTATCCCAAGGAGAGAGAGCCCCCCTCATATGCCCTTCATGACTTATTTAATAACCTGAAAAGGGAGTGGTCCTTTCCTTAACCTGTGCCATGATTCCCACAACTCAAGGCAGTAATTCTGCCGCTCATTTGTTGTTTTTAATGTTCCCACAAATTAAGGCTTGAAAATATACCTTTAATTTTGTTGAGGCAGGTTTTTATCTTAATTTTGCCATCCATTACAACCTGGACGCATGCATCCACCCTAAACCTTCTTTTATCCTTAATTAAATAAATGGTTTTTTATCAAAAGAGAATATAATCAAATTATATTTTCCTCAATATGCCCACCAATGTGAGCTCCCTATCCTCATTTAATGTTTATGTGTATATATATATATATATATATATATATACACACACACACACACACACACACACACACACACACACACACACACACATAATTAACTCGATATATTAATAAAATATATGTTAAGTATCGGCCTTTATAATTGGTATATCACCTTTTAGTTTTTTAAAGGCGGGGTATGATGAAGGTGATATTTTTCCTTTACATTTCGACTCCTTGATTTTTTTTATGTCGTCATAGAAAAAAAAAACATATCGCATCCCCCTCCATCATGTCTTAAAGATAACATGATTTTGGTTACTAGGTCATGGTATCCTAATCGGGATAATTTTCGGTGCGAACATGAAGCTCAGAACCTTATCAATTTTATGGCTCCCTAGCCATTTATTTTTCAACCTAGTAGTTTTCCAGTTGCCTATCGTCAAGTTGTCTTGATGTTTTATAATTTAGGAAGTTAATCGCCTAACTTTGAAGATTTCTTCTGGTGGAGCCTTGGCCTTGAGCTCCTCACCCAAAAGCCCTCATACAATAATATTCAAAATTGCAATTTTCTTAGGAGTGTACAGGAGGGACATTACATATATTCCTAGAAATTTTACATAAATAAATACAAAATAAAATTAGTATACTTTTATTTTATTTTATAAGCAAGTGATCTTGTTAGGCCTAGTGTCGAAACCTCGCTCTGGTACCACATCTAACATCCTCTGAAAAATGTAAAAATAGAAAAAGGTTACTGTATGTAATACCGAGTGATAATAGAGTAGTTATTACTCATGCTTTCCCCATTATTCATTACTGTCGTCATTTTACTGAGTTTTTAATTGCTTAGTCGGACTCTGCTGATCTTACATTTAAATATGGTATATGGAAATTGTCAAAGATTAACCTACTGACATAATATAGTTGTTGTAGTTCTTTGTTGACTTCCTCTTGAGCTGTTCAAGGAAAGTGTTGAGAGTCTTACTTAGTCGTTAAGACTAAAACAAAAACTTGATTTTGTACAGACAAAAAAGTATAGGGTCTCGGTGAAAATCAGTTACAGACACTCACTCTATGTTTTTGAGGCATGAAAAAAGGAACCCAAAGGTAGGTCTCTATCCCATTTTTATCTTTCCACTAGTGGAAAATGAGAGATTAGTGACCAGGAGACCAAAAGTTTTGGTCACCACAATTTTTTTCAAGGGATAAATGACCAAAATTGATAAATTTAAGTGAGTCACACTAAAAAAGACCAAGATAAATGACCAATTTTGGTCACTGGATAAAAACCAATTGAAAACGACCAAGATAAATGACCAAATTTGGTCACGGGATATCTAGACTAAAAATGACCACATGACAATTGGTCATTTATTTGGTCATTTTTTATTCTTGCGATCTTCTTATCACTCCTAATTAATTAATTATGATTAATAACCAATGTAATTGCAAGGCATTTTTTGAAGGTGATGTCCATAATTTTAGGTCTTCTTCCTGATTATCATTCCTTTTGGTAAGACAATAAAGATAAGGATAGTGGCCTACATTAGCATGGAAAACAATTTTGACATAGAGGTTAATTAATTAATATACGCTATTATACGTCACATTAATTGTTTTCATTAAATAACTTAAATTTCAGCTACGTCTAAGTAGTTTTTTTTATATAATGAAGTGTGCTCCAACTTGAAAATAATTACAATAAAATAGTAAATGTTATATTGTTACTCATGAAGTGTAAAATTTGTGATACACATATGACTACTTAATTAAGGAGTAAACTAGTGAACCAACCATTTGCACTGATCAAACGACCTGGCTCGCGTGAGCGGTCACGTCCGACGTTGCCGGTCATCCGATCAGTGCAAATGGTTGGGCAAATAGGTCCCGGCCTTAATTAATGTGTTTAAAATAAGTTTCATTGAAAATATATCTTTTTTTTTATGTAGAAATTAATTAAGAGTATTCAATTGTTTAAAATTGTAAAAAATTGAAAGAACAATATTTTTTTGCATTTTTTTTATTAAAATATTTAAGAAACTTTTATTTGTCAATTGAAATACAATTATTTATATTGTCTTTCATTTGTCAAAAGCAATATAAATAATTGGAATTAAAACCCCTTGCAAATACGCAAGTTATATATATAAACCTACCACATATAGCTTTACTAACACATAGCTTTACTATTATGCCCTTTTAATTGAAATTAAAACCCCTTGCAAATACCTGGGTATGAACCTACCACACATAAATTTACGATTTATTCCCACCCACATGCAACTAATGAAACTTTACACACTTCTTGCTCGGGCCTTTAAGTTAGACTGGGTTAACATTAATTGGTTGGTTGCTAATCTAATTTAAGAGCAGATTGTCACAATAGCTTGAACAAAACTTCCATGATAAAGGTCTATTTTTTCAACAATTTTTTTTTCTTGATAATTTATGTAAAATGATTTGACAAAGCTATTATTTATTTGGAAAAAAAATAAGTGAATTATTTTTGGTTTATTTCATTTGAATTGTGTTTTCTTTTAAAATTAAGATACAACATGAAAATAATATTATAAGAAATATATTGCATCTATGGTATGGATAAAAGGGAAGAAGATGAATATTAATATTGCATCTATAGGATGGATAAAGTGAAGAAGATGAATATTAAACCACACAAACAAACATGTTACAACCGAAAAATAAAGCAGTGATAGCTGTCACTCTGTTTGTTTTGGCCAAGATAATTTGGAATATGATATAATTAAAAGGTATGAAGTATTCACCTTCTTTCCTCTTTTGAGTCGAGCCCCTTTAGAGTTGATCACCGCCAACATGATGAAGAGCGAGCCGCGTGGGGAAAATAGAGGGTTCATTTGGTGGTTTCACTTTATTTCCCCATTTAGTCGAGCCCCTTCCAATTTGATCACTGATGACATGATGAAGAGCGAGCGGCTTGGGGAAGAATAGAGGGTTCATACAATGGTTGCCATATTGGACAGCTTGTCCTGGAGTTTATTCTGGTAATTGCTATGGTAATTCGCGGGAGATTTTGTTATTACAGAAATAGAATGTTGATGTTGGTTAATTGGCAGGAGGGGAGTGATATTGCTTGGGTTAATATATATCCACAAGTGATAGCCTCTACAATGGAGATGAAGAGGGCATCAGACCGGACGTGGAGGATTTTGAAGAGGCGCGCAAGGACATCCTTAGTTGCAGAGCTGAAATCCTCCGGTTCTTTCCAAGTAAGCCAAATTCTTATGATATTTTTGCATCTAGTGTTAAACTCTTAGGGATTAATTGTTAAAAAATTTCTGCATACTCTCCAAGTATGCAAAAGCCTCAAATTGTCAAATTCCTCACCTGTAACTTCTGTTGTGCCTCATGGAGGCTTTGTCTACTGCTGCTGCTTCTGTGTACTTTTACATACTAAATGGGTTTTCCTCTGAACTAAAAGACAATTTTATTAAAGATGTTTTAGAACTTCTAAAATTTAAATTTAACAGTATACATAGAACCTAAACTCAATCTAGAAGAAGCAGATAAGGCCCTCTAAACTCAAGCTAAAAGAAGAAATGCAGTGAACGACTTCTATGTGCTGTTTTAAAATGTATGGTTTCTGTTCAGTTTGTGACTGGATGGCTGGCTTCTGTGAATGGCACGTGAGCCCCATGTTCCCACCGATTGAAATAAGGGCTTCAAAGGGATATTTAATTGTTAGTATGTATTCCCTAACTTTTAGTGGCAGAGTTATGAATTCAGGGATGTAGTTAGTTAATGTATGAGCCTCCATCGTTCTAGGGTAAAGACTAGGTGCAGTTTATATAGATCTCCGCAGTTGGTGCCCACAAATTAAATAATTGTATTGTATTGGCTCTACCTTTTCTTTTCCTGCAACTAACTCATTGGCTAGATCAACAGCGTAATCAACGGTGAAATCTACTAGAATGACTAAGGCTGGTAGCTTGTAGGTGTTGCTTCCTACGGATTTGGATATTTATATTCCTCTTATCTATATGTTGGATTATAGCCTTTCTATTCCTTTAATATATGCTATTGAAATTGGTGCTTCAACCGGTATATATGCTTTTTCCCCTTTGCGAAAGCTGGTGCGTATAGGTAAAGGGATTATTAGACTGGAAGTAGCCCTCATCATCAGCAGGGCATAGTGCCCATTTTATATATACCGAGCCTATAAGGGAGAATACCGAGGCTAAACGTAGATAAATCACTGCCCTAACTAGAACCCTTGACTCCTACAGAATCCACTACTCACAACAACTCCTGTTTTTTATTAAGAGACCGGGACTCCTTTACTTGCACACTACTTACTGGTAGTGCTACAGGATCAATTACTAGGACTGGCTCTTTGAAGACTGTTGGGAGTCGTGCTCAATGATATACTTTTGACTATGTTTTATACTTGTCTATCTCTCTATCTATTGATGATATATTAGCTATCTTACTAAGCTCCTCACTCACTCAGCTATTAGCTTTATCTAATAAACACTAATAATAAAACCGTAGTCAGCTCTATATAACTATGCTACTTACTCTGTTAGAAGTGCTTTAGGTCCCTTCACTCCCAATAATAGAAATAACTATGAAAACCCCACCACGTATGAGTCCAATCCCAGACCAACAATGGGATCTATGGAACATTATAGCAATCAGCCATGCACTCCAACTTGGAACAAGAAGCACAACATGCCGTGAACCAGTGTATATTTGAATGCAAATAAGAGAGATGAGGTCTAAGTGGATATTACAGAATCTCCACCGCTAATATTGAGGATTTGTATTCGGATCTGAATCTACTTAGGGTTCTGCTTCTCCTACTGTTGGCAACTGCTCTTATTTCTTCAAGTGGCTCAGTATCTGCCTTTTCTGCTGCTGTTGATTATAGGTCAACTTCAATTTGAGAAAGGTAAACACAAGGAACAACCGGGTATGCTACCCCTACTTTTACTATGTGCGGGATCAACAACCTAGCCAAGTTCTGAGACCATATATGCCTTCGCTACTAGTGGTGGTATTAGCTCTGCTTTGAGTATGTACTTATTCCACTCAATCAATGGGCACTGGGTAAAGAACTGGATCAATGGGTTCAACAACTAGAGGATCCAATAAAACTGATGAGTTAACAACTTCAAAATAGATCAATTGATTCTAGGTCAACTAACTTTTGTTTGGGCTCCATTTGTGTGGGATATCGGACTTATTCCCTTGTGGAAACAGGATTTTCCATCCCATGACTTGTTCCTATATTTGTAGTAGGAGTGGTAGGAGTATTTTTATTCGTCGCTCCTACTGGGATCCATCAACCCTTATTTGCTGGACCTGGTCTAGTTGCTGAATAGTGGTCATCCCAAAAGATGTTTTAGAACTTCTAAAAGTGAATTTTAACAGTATACATAGAACCTAAACTCAATCTAGAAGAAGCAGAGAAGGCCCTCTATACTCAAGCTAAAAGAAGCAGAGAATGAGGTGCATGTAATACTAAGATACCTATTATCAAAACAAGAAAGGAAGAAGCGAAAAACAAAGTATGAACAATTGAAATTTTACATACTAAATGGGTTTTCCCTCTAAATTAAAACATAGTTTTATTGAAGATGTTTTAGAACTTCTAAAAATGAATTTTTAGAGTATACATAGAACCTAAACTCAAGCTAAAAGAAGCAGAGAAGGCCCTCTATACTCGAGCTAAAAGAAGCATAGAATGAGGTGCATGCAATGCTGAGATAGCTAATATCAAAACAAGAAAGGAAGAAGCACAAAAACAAGTATGAACAATTGAACTATTACATACTAAATGGGTTTTCCCTCTAAATTAAAAGATAGTTTTATTAAAGATGTTTTAGAACTTCTAAAAATTAATTTTAACAGTATACATAGAACCTTAAGATTAACGCCTTCGTTGCATCTTTTAAACCTGCTTTCATAGATCTACAGAGTTTCCTAAAGATGTAGATCAAAAAATTATGTTCTTATTAAAATAACCTAAATAACCTCTTGTAAAGCCACCAGTATGAAGAGTTCCACCAAGACTTTTAGTGTTAAATTAAGGGCATTATCTTTCATCCTCATCTCCTAGAATTGCACATGTATCAATGTTCAAACATTCATGCCACACAATATGCATTTTTTTTCAATTAGTGCCCAGATGTATAAGACAATTCATTGTAACACGTTTATGCAGTTCCATTCAAGTTCCAGACTGTCTTGTGTATTTACTATTAACTAATATATGAGCTAAAATAGGACAATTTTTTGATCCATTATTCAACACAACACACATATCCTGCAAACTTTCTTTCATAGAACTGTTCTAATTCAGTAGTTCAACTCCACTATCATTGAGCAAACATTTTAGACACCAATGAATTAGAAAATGTAATGAAAAAAATAGAAAAAATTGGAAGAATCTCTGAATAAACAATAGCAAGAGACTTACTTCGACCTCTCCAGTAGCATCAAGGATGCCAGAGCACTTAATGCAAAGTTCACTCCATGTTCAATATCACCTCCCATAGTCATATAAGGTGGAGGGCAAGGCAGATTTAGATGTGCAGCTGAAAATTAGAATACTAGAACAATAAGGCATCCAGAAATATTCAGGAGGGTGGCTTCAGCGTTAATTAATTTTGATCCCAACAAAATAAAACTCAGAAAGTCACCAACAAAATCTGTAAAGACAGGACCGTTGGAAAACCTTCCACCTGATGTTCCTGATGGATAATTTCCATATGGAGGTGAAGTAGCTTTGACTAACATAGACATGTTCTTGTTATTTCCTGTGTCCAGCAGAGAGTCTCCAAATAAAAACAGTGCAGGAACTGTACTTTCGACCAGCTGCACCATACCCAAAACCATACTCATTGCAGCCTAGCCTAAAATGTAAAATCTCCAACCCATTTTCATTTGTTGCTGCAATATCAACTACACAAAAGCTAGAATAATACAATGGCTAACCTTATTCAATGTCTATTACTGCTTTCCATGTTCTATTGCACTTGGAATCTAAGTTTATATAAAGACAGGAAACCATGAGGGCCAACGAAGCATTTAAGGCTTACTAACCCAGTCGATAGTGTCAAAAAGCATACATCTGCTCTAAACTATAATATTTAATGAAGAAAATGACACAGGCATGAATCGTTCACTCACAGACTTCATGTTTAGAGTTTGATATCTCCCCCTTCTAAATTCACCTAATCTGTTAATTGTTTATTATTATTATAAATAAATAGACTATTTTTTTAAATTCTATTTATTCCAAGCATTAATACAGACCTTGAAATTTGTCCAAAGCCAACCTTAATACAAGGTTGGTCTGACTAGAATTTTAGATATAATCTTCTAGGCAATAGTTACACTGTTTCATCGAGAATCGTTACATTGTCCCATCTAGAATCAATGGATGAAAATTATGCAGTTACAATAACTGCATGGGAGAAACGCCCCATTTATTATCAGTGAGAATTGCAGTTTTGGTTTATTATACAATTTGAATTTCTACTTACAAGTTAAATGCAAAACGATTTAGATTGTTGAAATGCTTAATTAAACATTTGAAATCATTTTTCAGGAATTCCTCCTCCACCGAATTCTATAGGTACAGGGCGATTTGGTTTGCTAATATACTTCTCAATAATAATTAGTATAATAGAACTATCATTTAATTCATCTGTACAGAATTAATGAGGAAATGATGGCCAGGGTTTAAAAAATACTCGTCTAATTAGGGGATTATTTATTTTTTGGTGTTTTGTTGTTTGATATGTGATTTTAAGTATAGAAATGAAATCATCTCACACAAAAACAAGATTGTACGGCACATAAAACAAGACTGTACGGATTTGCTGAGCATGCCAATCTGCTGAAGGGGAATCACCTATGTGGCAATAGGTAAAGAAACTAACAAGGGGCAGAATTCAAGTTGGAGTACCTAAGGTTGGGTGGTGAATTAGTACTAAAGCCTTGAGCTAATTTATAATACTGCTTTGCACTTCAATGTTTACTGAAAGAAAATCATTTTCATTGTATTGGATCCATTGAATTATTGTCTGAGTGTGCTGGGCAATCTATGATTTCATTTCCATGCATGCACTTCAGCATAACAGTTTAAAGAAATATTAGGGCATAGTGATAGATTAGGGCATGCTCTCTCAATGCCAGCTAGATCTCTGTTTATCCCTACTTCCCATGTGAAGCGCTTCAAATAATTTGTGGTCCTTTGGCCCAAATGGGGGACGTATTATTTGGGGAATGTAGTGCCAGTGCCCAAACTAGAACTGAAAAACATACTCTCAATATGGAAAACACAGTGCCTTCCTAGACTGAAAAGTGCCTCTAAATTAGGCATTCCTTAGATAGTGCATGCATATGCCTCTGTCACGGGTGCCTGCGACTTCTACTGTGCCTCATGGAGGCTTTGTCTACTGCTACACCCTCATCCATAGAACTTCGTGGGGCACAAAAAACAAGAATATACAGATTTGCTGAGCATGCCAATCTGTTGAAGGGGGATCACCTGTGTGGCAATAGGTAAAGAAACTAACAAGGGGTAGAATTCAAGTTGGAGTACCTAACGTTGGGTGGTGAATTAGTAATAAATCCTTAAGCTAATTTAAAATAGTGCTTTGCACTTCAATGTTTATTGAAAGAAAACAATTATCATTGTATTGGATCCATTGAATTATTGTCTGAGTGTGCTGGGCAATACCCTTGAAATGCTAGAGGTACACACACAAACACTCGAATTTTTTTTCCAGAAGTGAAAAAGCAGCTATTTTTTATTCATTAAGAATCAAAATAGCTATGAGCATACAAATATGGGCTGTCATCACAGAAAGACAAATCTGTGTCCAAAAACAGGCAATGTGTTACCATAACGGTATAAATAGTCTATACCTAATCTCTGGTCAGAGCATATAAAAAACCAGTGATGAGTATAGATCCAGAACCTCCAGATACCCCAAATCACATAAACTGGAAGCAGTCTGTAGCATCTATTTTTCTGTAACCATTTCATAATCCATTGATGCAAAGTGATGCCATCCCAATTGTCTTCAATGTTGAGTCCATCACACACAAGTGTACAAGATCTATTGAGTTTTCTCACTAGATTGATCAACACATAACACACAAGTCTTGTCTAAGTTGATCTCCATACCCAAAGCCCTGCAAAATAGCTCAAATATTTCTGATATGACCCTCCATTCAATAACAATGCCACTGCCAAAAAGGATGACAAACTCCAGACTTTGTTTCCAAGAAATAATAGTACTAGAATAGATGCTATGCCTAGACCCTAGTAATTAGATGAGTATACTAACATGATATATTGTAGACTCTAGGAATTCATTTTTGAATTTTTGAATTTAATTCAAGATTAGATAGATGAAAAGAGTTGAAAGTAAGATTGACTGACTGTCTTCATAATTGAATGCAGAAAATTTAAGATGAGTCAACGACCAGCTTTGTCAACAAATGAATACCATGCACATGATGAGAGAATAGCCAATGAGAATATGTTGGAGAAATATGCATGTCCTTGTCATAATTGTCTCGGAGGGAAGATGAGAAAGAGACAAGTGATTTTTGCACATATGTTGAGATTCGGTCATAGCGGTATAAGCCCTTTCCCTCAAAATAGTTATCCAAATAGGATACCATTGCAAGTCACGAGAGATGTAGAGGCACCAAACATAGACGAAGATGTAACAAATGCAAATGAACATGCAATGTTAGATGAAGGCATTGAAGTTGATAGAATGATGAATGAGGGTTTCAAGGATGATTGGCAGAAATTGCTGGAGGATGCTTCAAAACCTGTGTATGGTACTTGCAAGTTAAGTCATTTATCAACAATCATTCTAATTCTTAATTTGCAAATAGTGCATGGTTGGAAAAATGCGAGTGTTGATGAGTTATTGGCATTGTTACATCGGTTATTACCACCTGACTCCACATTGCCCAAAAACTAGAGTGCATGTAAAGCAAAAATGAAAAAGGTAGGGTTAGGGTATGAGAAGATCCACACATGTGTTAATGTTTGTGTATTATTTCACAAAATTCATGCAAGTGAGACTGAATGTCCGAAATGTAAAGAACCAAGGTATAGACGAGGGTTGAAATCATATTCAATGCCTAGAAATATTCTTTGCCACTTTCCAGTAATCCCACGGTTACTTTGAATGTATAGTTGTCGAGACATTGCTGAGCTTATGCAATGGCATGCCCAAAATAAGAGCACCGATGGAAAACAATGGTCTGTGGTTGATTCTAATATGTGGATCGAATTTGACAACAAATGGTCTGATTTTTCCCAAGAGCCTCGTAATATAAGGTTGGGTTTAGCTTTAGATGGGGTGAATCCATTCTCAGATCAGCGTAGTAAATGGTCAACTTGGCCAGTGTTTTTGATAAATTATAACTTGCCTCCATGGTTAGCAACCAAATCATTTTTCTTGATCTTGTCATTGATTATACCAGGAAAGAAAAGTGTGACTTCAGATATAATTGATGTTTATTTAGAGCCATTATTTGATGAGCTAGCAGAATTGTGGAAAGGAGTTGAAGCAAAACAATTTTTAAGGGACAATGATTCAATCCACTTCACTTTAAGAGCTTCTTTATTGCTTACGATACACGATCTTCCTGCAGATGGCACATTGACTAGTCTCAATGTTCATGGATACCATGGATGTCCGGCTTGCAACTTTAAACCTTTTGTGAGGTACTCAAGTAGTTTGCATAAGTGTGTTTATTATGGACATCGTGCTTACCTTAAAGTGGAGCATCCATATCGTCGACAAAAGTCACGTTTCAATGGTCAGGAAGAGAATCGTGAAGCACCATCGGCAATAACCAGTGATTACATTATTGAGAATGCAGAGAAAAGAATGAAATTTATGAAAATGGTGGCATTGCTAGTAGTAAAAATGATCCACTTAATGATAGTGGTGTAAAACAATTGTGCATATTTTATAAGCTGCCATACTTTAAGCATATAACCATTAGGCATACTGTTGACTTCATGCATACTGAGAAAAACATAGCTTATGCTATTATAGAAACTCTTTTTGGTGCATATGATACAGTGTCATCACACCTAGACCTTCAAGAGATAAAGATTCGTCGAAATCTTTGGGTTGAAAATTATGGTGATGGAAAATTTAGAAAACCTATTGCTCCTTATGTGTGGACAAAGGAACAGCGTGCACAATTCTTAACATTGATGTCTCAGACTCGCTTTCCTATTGGATATGTGAGTAGTAATGTTAGAAGGAAAACTGACAATAATGGCTTAAAAGGCCTCAAGACCCATGACTATCATGTCATAATTGAGGATATTTTACCTATTGCAGTCATATCAAGTTTGGAAAAGGGGCCAATATTGGAAATTATAAGGTTGGGCCTAATATTGAAGAGAATGAGTATGCATGTGTTAGATCCTTCAAACTTTGATAATTTGAGGGAAGAGGTTGTTGAAATCCTTTGCTTATTGGAGCGAGAATTTACACCAACACTATTCAATATTTCTATGCATCTTCTTGTACATCTAGAACATGAACTAGAATATTGTGGCCCGATAAGAACTAGATGGATGTACCCTATAGAATGATATATGAAGGTTCTGAAAAAGTTTGTTCGTAATAAGGAAAAACCGGAAGGTAGCATGTGTGAAGGATATATAATGCAAGAGGCCATAGGATTTTGCACAGAATATATGAAGGGTTTTACTAATGTCAGTCGACATGTATGGGATGATGATGAATATGAGAGACATGTAGGCGAAGTGTTAGAAGGAAATGGACGTCGCTTCAAGCTATCAAATGAGGAAACAACTGCAATACATGCCTATGTTCTTCAAAACACATCCTCATTGGATAAGTGGCGCAGGTGAAATTTTATTTACATGATAATTTATTTATCTAATTTCATTTAATAGTTAAATTATTATCATTCTTACTATCTTGTATGTTCATATTGTATGTATAAAATACGAAGAAGAGATTCGAATAGGGATGCATCCATCTCGAAAGCGTAGACATCAGGATTTGAATATTGGAGATGGTTCTTTTCCAAAATTTGATGACTCGATTGTTGATGCAATTAGTGATGCACAACAAGAAGGACAAGATATAATGCTAGAGGAAATTGAGCTTTCACGACCTCCAAATATAATAGATTCTTCATTCAATGGGATGTGGGCCTATGGTAGTCATTTAAGAGTGGAAGAAAAGGGCAGAGGAAAAGAAAATTGTGATTGTATTGTTAGTGCCGAATTTCATCATGGCACTGAAAAGAAACTTTAAATTGGATTCATACAGGATATTATTTAAGTTGATTATGCTGATACTAGGCCCATATTATTAAAATGTAAATGGATCAAACCATTTGCAGTACAGCGTGATGAGTACGGGTTTGTACTCATAAATACACACCAATTTTTATCAAGGAATGATGAGCCGTATGTTTCACCTCCTCAAATTACCCAGTCATTTCTAATTGATGATGTAACAAGCCCAGGATGGTCGTATGCCATTCAAGTAGAGTCTCGTTCGAAAAGGAAATTCATGGAATATGTTGATATAATGTTCGATGAGCAATCTACAAGCTTACAAGAAACATTGGAAGAAGAAGCTGAAGATGACAATAGAGCTGGATTTGAAGAAGAAACTTTGATTCCCAATGAAGAGACTGAGATAGAGAATGATATGTATGGTCAAGGAAATCTATTGTATGAGGACAATGGAGAAAATGAAGCAGATGCATACATGAGTGATCAGGATTGTGATCTTGATGGAAATGCAAATCATGGTGATGATGATGATTTGTCACCTTATATTTATTGAATACATTTTCACTATGTAAATTGGATTTTATTGTTTTGGCCATGGGATTAGCCAATTGTTGTATGTCTAAACTCTGTACTAAGCTTTGTATGGATTTTATTATTTTGTCCATGGGATTATCCAAATATTTGTTTTCAGTACTATGCAATGTTTCAAATATGATTTCTTTTTGTTCTTTATTATCAAATTTCGTCTGAGAAATGCTATGAATGGATGTTTGCATTAAGTTTTGAACTATTTCAGGTGGAATTTTTTAATGTTAGCTGGTTAAGAATTTATATTATGTGGTTATTGTTATTCACTATGTTACCGAATCCACCACCCTAGTGTGTAGGATCCTCCTAGGATCCACCATGAAAACGTATCCCTTGTGGAAGGAAACGTATCCCGGTCCCATGAAACAAATCCTTTGAAAAATCAAACAATTCCTGAAATTTTCAAACAGATCCTGAAACATCCATTGCTTCTAAACCATGGTAATAGATTCTATATTCATGAAATCTCCTAAAACCCTAGGTAACAGTAAGCTTTACAAATGATCAAAATTGTTTCGAATGCTAAAACAACACATATTGTAGAAAATATATAACAAAATTCTCACAACTCTACCACAAATTAGATGACTGTTTATTTCGGAAAAAATGTAATCACAATGCTATAGACAAACCCTACTTCACTTTCAAAAATAGAAACAAACTACTTAAATACTACCTTAAGCCCTTTTTTAATAGCAGCAAAATGTCATCTAGGATTTAAATTAAAAGAAGATCCAACCCTTGGATCAAGTCCCATCCCTTAATCTATTTTTGGCCTTATGATTAGACCCTCATTGACCTGCATGAAGACACTGTGTTTAATGGAGTGCTCCAACAAGAAGAATAGCCTCCTTGGGATTTGAAACTCCTCCCTAACTATTTCCCTCTTCCATTTGATCTAAACCTAGACAAGAGAAACCAAAAACAAAACTTTTCTAAATCTAAAAATTCAACTAAAAAATAGAAAAGCAACTAATTCTAGAAAAAACTACTTTTCCTAAAACTAAGAAAGGAAATTGGCAAAACCTAGATGGCTAAAAATTGAATTACAACCCTTTATAACACAATATTGTCTTCCATAATCAATATGCCATATAGGACTAAGCATTGCGCCCTAAATCTTTGGGATTTGTACAAAATGTAGCATCATCTACAAATGGTACCATAAGTCTATTATTCTAGCAGTTTCTGCAATCTGCAATTCCAATCCACCATACAATGTTGGAAGCACCCTCTGGATAGTCACACCCTTGCATGCGAGAGTGCCCATTTCTACAACTCTATAAGAAAAACCTTATTTAACAAATCAGTCAACATAAAAATCATTTAATCAAGGGGAATTAACTGAAAGATGTATGCTGAATATTGTTTTGTGACAACTACACACAAACTATAGAAGCCCCAGTCAACTATCTGGAAGGTTCTTATTACAGTCCTCCCATATAATTATCTGAACAAATCAAATATACAGAAAACATCCAAGGATATCTTGATCTTATAGATCCAAACTATCTCTTTCTCAAAACATAGCTTAAAGGACATCAATAGAATGAGCCTTAGAAGAGGGATTGGAATAGTTCTACTCTCTATCAAGTTTCCTATTTGTCTAGCGATCAGAGAAAATTTTGTTTTCCCAAAATTGGCCAAAGAAAATGATTCTCACCTTTAGCCTCAACCGGTGATTTACATGGCAACCTGAGCTTATCTGTCACTTAATTGCACATCATCAAAGCTATCTTCTTGGCATTTGGGAGCCTAATCTTGTTGTATGTCTAGATTTTTTTGCTTGCTTCTATTTGTCTTTTATATCCCTGATTTATGGAAGGATGGATCTTCCTTAAAAGCCCTTTCAGACTACTATATTTTTAGCAGTTCCTCCCTAATATTTTTACCTCCCCAAGATTTTGATCAAGAAAACTGAAACATAAATTAAAACTTCTAATAGTTTGCAATCGATCAAAAAACTACTTTTCCCAAAACTAAGAAAGGAAATTGGGAAACCTAGAATGCAAAAAATTGAATTACAACCCTTTATAACACAACATTGTCTTCCATAATCAATATGCCATAAAGGGCTAAGCATTGCGCCCTAAATCTTTGGGATCTATACAAAATGTAGCGTCATCTACAAAAGGTACCATAAGTCTGTTGTTTCTAGGATTTTCTGCAATCTGCAATTCCAATCCACAGTACAAAGTTGGAACCACCCTCTAGACAGTCACACCCATGCATACGGGAGTGCCCATTTCTACAACTCTACAAGAACAACCTTAGTAAACAAATCAGTCAACATAAAAATCATATCCGCAACCTACCCTAAGTGCATATCACCTTTCTCTTCTCAAAATCAGTTTTCTAATCACTGGAATATCCTTAACACCATATCAACCCTTCTAAGGTCCACACATGTCAAAAAGGGCATAGATCTACGTCAACCCCTAAAGCCACTTAGGATTCACACCCTTTGAAATCCCTTGACAACTCTCTACCCTAGAGAGTTAATCTCTCCATACAAAGAATCTCCAAGATTTCAAATCTAAGTTGCTAGGAAACTTAGGTATGGGGACGTGGATGGGTACGGGTATGGGTATCGTGAATACACTGCTTTCCCTAGAGAGTTAATCTCTCCATATAGAGAATCTACAAGGTTTCAAATCTAAGTTGCCAGGAAACTTGGGTACGAGGACGGGGACGGGTACGGGTACAGGTATAGTGAATACATTGCTTTAGATAAACCCTAATTCTTCACTATGAACTGAAGTAAAACACTAATTGATTAAATGCTACCTTGAGCCCTCTTATATAGGACAAGAAGGTCATCTACAATTTACAATAAAGCAGATCCAACCCTTGAATTAGTTTCCAACCCTTGGTCTTTTTTTGGCCTTGGGATTAGAATCCTCAACCCGCATGAAGAAATTGTCTTTAATGGAGTGCTCCAACTAGAAGAACAACCTCCTTCAGATATGCACCTACTCCCTAAGACTAAGTTCCCCTCTTCCACTTTATCTAAATCTAGACAAAAGAAACTTGAAAACAGTTTTTCCATAAATCTGAAAAGTCAACTCAAAAGCAGAAAAATGACTAAATCTAATTCTCTAAATCTAAAAAGTCAACTGAAAACTAGAAAAGCAACTAATTCTAGAAAAAACTACTTTTCCTAAAACTAAGAAAGGAAATTGGGAAACCTAGAATGCTAAAAATTGAATTACAACCCTTTATAACACAATATTGTCTTTCAAATTCAATATGCCATATAGGACTGAGCATTGTGCTCTAAATATTCAGGATCTATACAAAATGTAGCTTCATCTACAAAAGAAACCATAAGTCTGTTGTTTCTAGGAGTTTTTGCAATCTGCAATTCCAATCCACAGTACAAAGTTGGCAGCACCCTCTAGACAATCACACCCATG
Organism: Pseudotsuga menziesii; assembly: GCA_001517045.1. Taxonomy (NCBI): domain Eukaryota; kingdom Viridiplantae; phylum Streptophyta; class Pinopsida; order Pinales; family Pinaceae; genus Pseudotsuga; species Pseudotsuga menziesii. The sequence continues at coordinate 91,937 of LPNX010544329.1, forward strand.
CATATGGGAGTGCCCATTTCTACAACTCTACAAGAACAAACTTAGTAAACAAATCAATCGTCATAAAAATCATATCCGCAACCTACCCTAAGTGCATATCTCCTTTCTCTTCTCAAAATCAGTTTTCTAATCACTGGAAGATCCTTAACACCCTCTCAACCCTTCTAAGGTCCACACATGCAAAAAATGGCATAGATCTGCTTCAACCCCTAAAGCCACTTGGGATTCACACCCTCTGAAATTCCCTAACAACTCTCTACCCTAGAGATTTAATCTCTCCATAAAGAATTTGTAAGGTTTCAAATCTAAGATGCCAAGAAACTTGGGTACGGGGACGGGTATGGTGAATACATTGCTTTAGATAAACCCTACTTCTTCAATGTGAACTAAAGTAAAACACTGATTGTTTAAACGCTACCCTGATCCCTCTTATATAGCACAAGAAGGTCATCTACAATTTACAATAAAGCAGATCCAACCCTTGAATCAGTTTCCAACCCTTGGTCTATTTTTGGCCTTGGGATTAGAATCCTCAACCTGCATGAAGAAATTGTCTTTAATGGAGTGCTCCAGCAAGAAGAACAACCTCCTTCATATATGCAAGAAGTTGGAATCCCTTTCAAAACATCTTGAAACCATTCATGTTAATATAAAATAAAATAAGAAAGCAAAAGGGTAAACCGAGAAATATAAAGAAAAATGAAAACTTTTAACTTATTCATTCTTCGAATCGTTTATAGTATATGTGTTTTCCAATAACGATCAAATTCTGTCTGAGAAATGCTATGAATGGATGTTTGCATTAAATTTTTATGGATAACATCACTGCTTCTTTGTACATGTACTAACGGTGTTTTTAAGGGAAATGTTCAACAAGGCTATGAAGAATAAGGGGGGGAAACGTAAAATTGGTGAAAGCAATGATGAAAATATTGTGGATTATGAACGTGTTCGTAAAGAACGAATTGCAAAAAATGAAGAATATCTGTCATCTCTTGGTTTTGCAAATAAGTAAGTAGTTATTTCTTGTACCTTTTTACTTCTATGCATATTTCATGAAAGTTGTTTATAATCTATTTCATGATGTAGCATATATATGATTTCTATTCTCATTTAATAAGTTTTTGGTGTTATAGGGAAACATTTTCTTCTAGAGAAAGAGAGCAGAACCAAAAGGAAAACAAAGGCACATTGTTGCCATCTCATGCTTCGGCTCAGTAAGTACTTATTCCTTGTACTTTTTCACTTCTAAGCATATATTTTGATAGTTGTATATAATCTATTTGATGATGTAGGACGTCTATGCTTTCGATTCTAATTTAATAATTTTTTTTGTTATAGGAAAAATGTTGATTGTATAGAAAATTATGAGCGAAAACAAAAGGCAAGCAAAAACACATTGCTGCTAGCTCGTAGAAGCCTACACCTTGGTACTGGTTTAGTACATGGAGAAGATGCTGACAACACTAATGATCATCATCCTAATATATCACACAATGATGATCATACCCAAGCCAATATTGTTGAAGGCTTGGTGTTTTTTGAATCAGAATCAGGTTTGAGAGATTTGTTTTATAAATTAAAACAAAGATTTGAAGGCCCATCTGAGCAAATTGGTGAGATATCTAGTGCTACACCTAATGTGGCCAATAAGAAACCAATTAGGCCTTCAACCACCAAAGGAAAGGCACCTCTTCTATGCACAAACATGAGTGCCCATTCTACATCACAAAGTCTTGATTCAAGTGAACTTATGTCAGCTTCCATACAAAAATGCAAAATGATTCAAGGCATGTATAGGTCCACAAAAAGAGAAGCCAAAGAAAGAAAATCATAAGGGAAAAAGGCTTATTTGCTTGAGGTAAAAGATGGTGAACCTTTTGGACCAAATGATGCAAGGTGGGCCTCAAAGTTGGGAACGAGAGTAAGGTTTCATCTGGATGTCACCAAATCCAACTTTGTAGATCAAGATGAAAGAAGTGTCGATCTGGTGATTTGACAAATGGAAAATGCCTTTGAAACTTATGGCGGAAGGATTACCACCAAATATTACAAGATCAAAATGAGAAAATTGATTAACAATTTTAGGCATAAATGCAGAAAATCAATCCTGGATGGAAAAGAAAGGGACAGTAGCTTGACTCCCAAATAGTGGGAGGAGTTGAAGGAAAGTATGTGTGCTGAAGAGTATGTGCAAAGGAGTAAAAAAGGGAAGATGGCAAGATATAATGTGAAGGATCAATTTATTATGGGTCGTGGTGGGTGGCGAAGCAATCAAAACATGTTTGTAAGTATATGGTTTTTTTGCTCAATACATTATGTATGCCATTTTTGTGAGTACATTGTGTTATATATATTGCATTTTGATTCGTATATATCCAACTAATTATGTATTGATAATGATTTGTAGGTTCAAGATCCTATTAGATCAGAAATTGATACGGGTGAAATGGTTGGCCAACGTTTAATGTGTGAGATAGACAATTCTAAACATAAGCTTGTATCAGAAAATCCAACAAAAATACCATTGCCATCTAATGAAGCTGATAAAAGCCAACTAGTTAACATATCTACGTCTGTTCAGAGTGATAGTGATCAGATCTATAAACATGTAAAGGATTGCATAAATGGGTTGACAAAGACAATGTCAACCATAGCCACCTCCATTGAACCAATCATCAAATCATGGAATAAAATGGGATGTCATAGTGATGTTGATGAGGTAAGCTAATTATCATTCCCTTGCAAACATTTCCTGATTTGAATTCATAATATGATATAATTGGTTTAGGACTGATTTTTAGTGTTTTACTATTATATTTAGTATTCTTCTACTATATTATTGTGTGCTTGTAATTCTGATATTTGATTTGTACATGATGTAATCAAATGCTGGATAAAATTAAACAATCTATCGACATTGATGCACTACAGTGAAATTATCAATCAGTGTGTGCAACTCCTGCTGGACAAGATAGTTTAAAGATCGACATGGCTGTAAGTACATTTAATTTTGTTACATCAATAATTATGCATGTTTTTGGAATTTAATTGTATTTTTTTCTTATATGTGTATACTTTTTTATTTTATTTTGACAGTGCCCGGTAACTCCAACAGAGATTGAATTATTCCTTGTAGGAGATGAAGTAAACATACTGGATCCATATGATGGTGCCATCGCAGGGACTGGACGAATTCAGTCACTTACTAAGATCCATGGAGTGCCACTTGAAGAGACTGATGCTAATATAGTTGTACTTTCTGTCTCAAGTAACATCCCTGTTGCATATGAATATCCAATCGATGGATGTAAATGCTTGAAGGAGATAGAACAAAGTTTTATTCGGTGGCCAAAAATATATTTGAAAAAAAAGACCTAGATGGTTATTTCTATGAATCAGCTTAAAACATTCTGTTTACTTTACATATTGTTCAGACATCTATTTAAACTTGGTTTACATATTGTTCATAACTTTTTTTTGTAAGGACATGTGACCTTACATGTTTTAATGCATCTATTCACTGGTTCAAGAAGATACTATTATGTTTTTTTACCTTAATGATGATTGCTTCCTTTATTTTACAGTCTTGATTATTTGTTTAGTTCTTTACATTTCTCTTGAGTAATCACCATTGACCTCGTATACAAAAAATGTGAGGTGCCATAGCCTCATATAGTTATTCTGCACGTTACTGTCAGACCTCTCAAGGATGGAGTTGATTTGAAATATCTGATGATCTCAGTTTCCTACTTGTGAGGAGGTCTGGATATTCACACTTTATGTTTTGTTTTGCTTATATGATTCGATCATGTAAATTGTAGACCTACATGGTCAGTAAATGATTAGGTAGTTCCCCTGAGTTTTGTGCTATTGTAGAGGCTAGATGCTTGAATAGCTAAAGGACAAAAAAACCAAATATGTTGTGCATTCATGTAGCTCTGATAAACTTCCCTTGATTATTGAAATTATGTTTGAACTGTTTTATTGATCTACCTTTTGCTTCGTGGAAAAAATTCATAAAAATATATTCACTTTTCTATAGTAGAAAGGCCCACTAGTAGGCATATCATCTTACTTAGTGTGCTTGCTAAGCAAAAAATTGTCATTCCAGAATCCAAGTTGTTGTGAGAATTCAACTTGAACTCTCGTAGTGTTTATAACTATAAAATCTAAAACCAAAGCACCAATGCACGAGCTAGCTAACAGATATTGGGATGGTTATTTGCATTTGTGTCCCATCTCTTAGTTATACTACTAAATCAGTTTTCAGGAGGGGAGAATATTGTAGGGTTGTCTTTTAATCACAACTCAAAACAATCATGAGAGTTGATTCCTCCAAATGACCAGTATATATAAGGATAATCAAAGTCATATAGACAATCGGATCTATGAGTTTTGCAAATTTTCAAATATTATGCTTAATGTCATAACTGGTAACACATCAGCATTACTTCCATAAGGATAAATCTATCCTAATTCATGCACTAGGTAATTGTGTAGTCTTGGTTTATTTTGTTTGTAGGAAAATACAGCAAAACAAACACACACCTTGACACAAAAAAATCCTATTGTATAGTGTTTGACAAAGGGAAATCCCATTTTATATGGTCAAACACATATATCATCAAAAAACATCCATTTCCTACAACTGCCTTTGTTTGCTTGGTCTAGACAAACAACGAGGGGAAGCAAGCTTGGTGAGGTTTGAACCTGGGCCATGACTATGACAAGCACTCTGCTTTACTGCCAGACCATTGTCTGTAGACTATGGAGTTGCATTTATTAGTTCTAATGGCTTGTTAAAGTGGAATATGTAGAGTTTTTGAGTATTGACAAGATCTAGGCAGAAGCCATAATCACGTTGATACTTATAAATAGTTACAGTGGCGACAATTAATTCACCCTAACTCTAACAGTACCTAGCTTGTAGAGGGTTAAATTAATCTTCAAAAAGGACTGTAATGGCATAACCAAGTTAGTGTACACCTGTGCAACTGCCACTGTGATGGAGGTATGTCACCCTAGCCATGCAGCAAAGGGAAAGACAAAAATCTTTCATGGATGTACCCTATAAAAAGTGGGATAATCAAATCCAAAGTGAAACATAAACTGTGGGGTCACTGGGTTTTAGTTGTTAGGATACTATATTCTTATAGTATATATCATTGTAGGGAAATATAAATCTCTCCATGTCATGTTGGTTCAACTCCATGCCATCATGTCAATTGCAATGGGTGTATGCCTCACAACATACCATTTAAAGGGTACTAATATTGTCCCAAGCAATTGTGTTGTACTAAAGGCAAAATAGACTCACATTGTACCTGCTTATTTGCTTCTTAATACATATTGAGTTGCCATGGTCTATGTGTCAAAGAAACTTTATACAGAACAATTTTACTTGTGTCCATCATTTGGATGTTTCACAAAAGTTTATCCTTTGAATCACCCATCCATACAAAAATTGAAATTACAACAAACCAGTGCAATCTTTCCTCCCAGGCTCCTACCTGTTGGCATCTTTACCTCCTTTCACAACTGGATTTTACTAGTAGTTTGTAAAGTAAGTGAACATTCCTCCTTTGACAGGGACACCATAAAAGCATGGGTATGAAGGGCCTTTGACAAAACTACAATCCATACTATAGAGCTACCTTGTTGCTTAGGGCTAGAACTGTTGGTTCTAGTGCCCACGAATTGCTGCTTCTGGTGAAGCTACTATATTTTAGCTAAGCTTCAAGCGAAATTGTAGAACATGGCAGAAATTGAAATTTGCATTTCCTTTCTCATATCATAAAGAAAAAATAAAGGAAGAACGCATTACAAATCATCATTTAAAGATATATATTGATAAAGAAAATAAGTATTGACAACTCATCTAAGGTCCACACGTAAGCATGCCTTAGGATTTCCATTTCCTGAAATTTTATGAAAATACTCTGGAATTCCCCAAAACAGAAAATTCTTTGAATTTCTATGTTCTAGTATTCATCTTAATAATCATTTGGCTACTATTATTGAAATCTTCCTCTTTAAAAGCTACATGACATACCCCTAAGATGTACGATGTGTATTTTGCAGTTCCATGTTTTATTACAGCAGGCAAAGATACATAATTGTAGTGATAGTTTTACTTCTCTCTGTTTTTGTTGCAAAAGTGTGATTCTTTAATTAGAAAAACAATTTCCAAAAGGTGGGGGGTAATGGCTCAATGTGATTCTTTCATTCACACATCTGCTTATATAACTTTGTAGGCAGTATGTTTCATTCTTGAATGTGGAAATCCTATTCTGTATTGATAATTATTCCAGGGCTTCTTGGGTGAAAGGTGTACAAAATGTCATAAGCGTAGGAAAATTCTCATCATACATATACTTTGTTGTAGCCTGCAGGTTATACCTCCTAGAATGGACTTCAGCAATGTTATAGTGCAAGATGAAAACACAGATAATGATTCTACTCAATTGCCCGAGTCTCCTTCATGGGGTGAGGTAAGCGGTAGGGAAAGGTTTAATTACTCTCCATCATTTAAGATTTCATATACTTGAAAATTTATAGTCGTCACACTGCATAATAGCATTTTTTTGTTTTTTAGATCCCACAGTTTTTGAACAATCCTTCAAAACCCATTATTTTGGCTCTTGCTCGACTTGATCCCAAGAAGAACATGGCCACTCTAGTCAAGGATTTTGGTGAATGTGCCAAGTTGAGGAAGCTGGCAAACTTGGTATTTCTTCTTTTAATTTATAAATTTACCTTTTTCTTTAGAGGTATGTTTTTCTAAATTTTGAGTTTTTTTTGTTTTTGCTAAGTCTTAAATGAGTCTTTCCTGATTTGCCGACTCTATCTTTGCCAATTTCAAGTCTGACAACATTGATGATGATACCCTGGTCACTGATGATTTGGTATAGCATGGGCGAGCAACAGCATTATGGTTGTTTTTGGGCAGTTTTGAGAATATTTTCACCCTTAGAACAACAGTGATGAGACCATTTATCATATCTAGGCATGTATTAAGCAGTTATGGGCAACAAGACAGCCCTTAATCTCAATTTCTGTGCAGATTTGATGTATATTGCAGCCTCCAAAGAGCAAGATGAGGCATGCTGGGCTCATTCTGGGCTGATCTTAGCATATTGCAGACATATTCTGACCTTTAAGGAGTAGTAAATTTTCTTCAATCTCAAGTGTAGGAACATTCTTTGATAGCCTAGGCATGCTAGACCTGTCCCTATGCATTCCAATAGCAGTCAACAGTCATAAAACCTTGTTTTTTTCAAATTTGGGCAGTTTTGAGTAGGTTCTGGGTATGCATATGAGTGAAACAAGCAGCAAATCATGGTGATTATCAATTCTGGGATCATTGTAGACAAGTACAATGGTGAGGAAACAAGTCTGAGAAGTCTTTTGAGGGAGATCATCAGTAAAAGGGATTTGAATAACCATGAAACTTAGTTCTGAGTGTAAACAGCAGCATCAAAACAAAAATGAAGGAACAATATGAGCAAATCCTGTGGTGGAAACAACAGTAACTGACCTATGATGTAATCCTGGATATCCTCCTGACATCTTTTAATAGGTTGGCGTAATTGAAGACCTATTTATCAACAAACCTGGGTGAATAATGTGGGAAATATGGTGCACTGGAGAGAAAATAAGTGCCCAACCTTCATAAACTATATGGTATAGAAGAGGTAGAACCACCCCTTGCTTCACAGCCACAGTATCCTGAAGCAGCAAACTATTGGATACCTTTTCTAGCCCTAGGTGAAAGTGCTCTCTGTTAAAGAAATGTAATTGCAGAAGATATTCTATTTTGTAACACGTTAGAAGAAATGTAACTGCAAATCCCTCTGCCTTACAATCATAACGACATTTATTTCTGGGCTCAGATTTTAGTGCAAATTTCCCAAGTCAGTGTGATTTGGTTCCTGTACAATGGACTGATGTTTTTCAGGAGTTTGTGTTGGTGAAATGGATACTGGCCATTTTTTTTCAATTTTAAGTCTTTATTTTTTCTGTTTGATGTGTTATTTCCTTAAAATGACTTATCAAAGTATTGCCTCTAATATTTCGAGGTACTTGGGTGGAGCCTTTGATGTAGAGTCGTTGGTATAGAATTTTTTACATCAGCTTGCAGGCAACTTGGCCATCATTGTAAATGTATATGACACAACCAATAAATCTTTTCCTATGCTGATGTATGGTACGGGCTCTAATAGCCACCACATAAGCGAATTGGATTTTGGAGATCCTGATAGAAAGCATGAACTGCATTGCTAGTATGTCTTGTGAATTTTTAATAGTCAGTGGTGTGTAAGGAGTTTTATCGGATGGCATTTCTTATGAATTTTTGCATGATCTGTGTGTGAGGAAGTCAGATTGTACCTGGATTTGAGTTCCTTCAAATCATTTTTATGGGGTTGGATTTTGAATCCTTCTTTGAATATTGAATTTGGTACAAGGGATCTACTTGGTTTAATTTCAATGTACTATCAGATTGTTGCCTTTTGACAAGGAAAAATACTAAGTCCTTGTTGATTTTGACAAGGAAAAATACTAGGTTCTATCTGTAGTTTTGTAGATTGCTTAGACCATCTCTTGCCTAATTCAAGTAACCATAATAAATTAGAGTTGTTGTAAACATATTATGGAGAGAAATGCACTATATTTGATTGGCAGTTATGCCCTTACTTTGCTATAAAGTGGAATAAGAGAGTGCATCTCCTACATTGTTAATAATTCCAACTATATGAAGAGAACTAAAATTTTGTCTTTCTAATTAGTTAAAGGTTCTCTTTGACCTAAAATACATAAAAACAAGGAAACCAAATACATAGCTGGGTAGAAAGAACATTGATGACAATTTCAGCTATATGAAGACAAATTCTGCAGGGCTTGAGATCCTCACTAGGATAAGGTATTGATTATTTTAACTGAAAGATGTATGCTGAATATTGTTTTTTAATCAAGGGGAATTTTACAAGTAGGAAGGCATTGGTACTAAGCCTGTATGCATGTATGGAACCGTGCCTTTGGTATCCCCTAATCATGTTTCAAAACAAATATCAGACCATAAATATTTTAGATTCACTTTACATTAGCTGGAATCTTGTCTTTGAAAGTACATTTATTTTGCTGATTCCAAAGGTGAGGTATGCATAATACATTTGCAATTGCTTACAGGACTTAAACATAATGAAGCTCTTATGTTTATTTATTTGAAATATGATTAAAATCATAATCATATTATTTATTTGAACCTCTTGTGTTTATTTCATTAGGTCCATCCAGCAGATGTGAACATCATAATCCTGATGATACTTTCGTCACCAGCTGCCAGCATCATGTATGTAGGGTCTTCTTAAAGTCTAATGTGGCATCTATAATTGAGAACTCAATGGAGATGTCAGAACCCTCATATGTTTATCTCAGAGTACAATTGCAATGCCCAAGGTAATGTATAAGCATCTTGCAAGGCATTTGTGGAAACTTTTGACTAGTTGTGCTGTTTTGACCTTAAACATGGCAGTTGGATTACACATTTAAGTTTTTTCACACCAAATTTTGAAAAAGATCAACTTATGTTATCATATTTCTTGGACCTTGTTGTATTGATATGTGTATTTTTCATGCCAAGTAAACTAACTAATTAATACTCCTCAAAAAAGGAATTTTCACTACAAATTTACCTTCAAAACTACATGATTAATTTCTGTCGCAAATTTGGCTTACATCAGTTATATGAGGACAATATTTTGCCACAATTGTCTCACAAATGTCTTCTATCTCACACTTTTTGGAGGAAAAACATCAACTGTCTCACAATTGTCCTAGGAAAAATGATTCTAGAAGATTTGAGTGGGCATTAAGGTGCCTAAGGAAAGTTCTCAAAGACTTGCATTAGACAATGATATTTCCAAAATACGTGAAGTAGATTCAACTACCATTAACATGACAAATGCTACTAAAACTTCAACAAATATTAAACATCTTCTCTTTTCTTACCAGTTAATTATTCTCTCCTGTATTTCTTTGATATGACAGTGATTCTCTTGGATATGTTAAGCTCTTGTATTCCCCATATGTTTTGTACTTGTTAACTCTGTTTTTTCTCAAGAAAAGAGAGAAATTTTCTTAACTTTTATAATTGAGAAAATATATTTATATTTCTTACTATGTGGTAGGTGTGGACTAGAGCTCAGTAAAACAAATTTAGTTGAGCTGGTTGATGTTGATACTGTGCAAAACTATGAGAATTCACTGTGGATTGCTTACAAAAATATTTATGGTTCAATGGTGAGGTCGGATATGATCAATTGTATTAGGTGTCAGTAGAAGAAGGCAATATTATCTATGAGGATGTCTTCTAGCAAAGGAAAAGGTATGCTGCTTTTATGTTTTAACAGTGGAGAAATAAATCACGATTTCAAGCTTGTAAACTGGAAATTTAAATCTAGAGGATTATCTCCTTTTTGATGAATATAGATAGCAAGGGAAGACGAATCAGTTGTTATTTTATGGTCCTCTTCATCCAGAACTACCACAGATGTACATAGATAATTGAATTCTTGTCCACTATTTTCTTTTCTTTCATCAGTTTCCATACTGAATAGAGGTTTTACAGGGAAGGAAAAGACTGATGATGCTGTAAATCAATTGGAGAGTCTACTAAGGGATGGAAATGTGCATTCTCCAGTCTTTTGTGTATGTACAGAATGTGACTTTTCTTGGTGTGCTGCATGTGGGTTGTCCAATTCCCAGTCTAAAAGAAAAGGAAGGAGAGGTACTCATGTTCGTAGGGAAGCAGAAAACTACAGAATCTATGGGATAATGGTATATCTTGAATCAATTCATACTGAGTACACCAAAGGAACTGTTAACTCTAACGAGTATGCAACAGGAAATGTGAACTCTAATGAGTATGCAGTAGGAAATGTTGACTCTAAAGAGTATGCAACAGTAAATGTAGACTCTAATGAGTATACAATAGTAAATGCCAACTCTAATGAGTACACAATTGGAAATGTCAACTTTCATGAGTATGCTACAGAAACTGGTAACTCTGATGACTATCCCACAGAAATTGTTAACTCTGGCTACACCACAATAGCTGTTAGCTCTATTCATTATACCCCAGTAACTATTAACTCTAACAGCAACCTTAGCATTGCACCTCATGATTTTGATCATGATTGGACAACTACAGTATCAATGGGTGGCTATTGGTCCCCTTTTGATAGAACAAATCATGGGAAGAAAACTGTTTGGAGTGCTGGTACTGGATTTGAACAGTCTCATGGCTCTCATCCTTTCTTAGGTTTATCAGCCTATGTTCTTCTGAGTCAGGAAAATATTCTTAACCGAGTTTTAGAATGCTTTATGATCAATGATTCCATGTTAGACATATGTGCAAGGAACAAGCTCTATCATCAGCTGGTATCCCTGTTGACAGCTATGAAACAGTATCCAGATCTCCTTTCAATATTGATGGGATCCTACCTAGAAAGTGACAGAAGTGATAGTTCCAATCATAACATTGGAAGTGATGGTTCTTTAATTGGTAAAATGAAGAACATATATGATCAATCCAAAATTATCATGAGAAAATTCCCAGGAGGAATTGATGACAAAAATGTAGAAGCTGATGTTGGCATTGCAAAATGTCTCTTGGAATAATATGAGGGATTGGCAGAAGCAGCTCAGAACCAAACATCTACCATACCACGGATAATATCTGTTTCATATGGGGAAGATACTAAAATGATAGAGTGTAGTGAAGCTAATTCAGATCAGTCAACATCTGTTTTAGTGGAGGAAAGCCCTAATGATGAAACTTGTTCAAATCAACATAAGAAGGCTTTGATGTATAAAAACAATTTGAATCCACTCCAATTCCTGGATTGTTCCTTGATTGCGGCGGGTTTTCCACATCACACTTATAGTGACAACTTCACTGGGTCAGGAGCAAATCGTCAGAGCATTGATAATACAAGTGAGCACAATAAAAAAAGGATGATATATATTACTATACACCTTTGAAATTCACACTTGATTTAATACTTCATTTTTGGAAATTGTTTTGGTCACCTTGATAATTTTATTTCCTTGATATCTACAAGAGAATCATGTTATTTTAAGCATTTGATGAGTTTTGGAACCATTCTAAAACATAACTACTGTATAGTCAACAAATATGAATCATTTGGGAATATTGATTTAAAACTGGGAATCACTGATAGTGTAAATTCTCCTTCCTTTTGGCAAGCACTATAGATCAATATTTGGAAACTCTGAGATCTAGCTGCCTCCATTGAGGATGGTACAAGAAGTAGCAGTGAAGTCTGAAGAATTGATTTCTCCCTTCAATTGTCCAATTTTTGGTTCTACATATATAAAAGTATTCTTACCATTTCTAGAATCCATAGCATTTACTTTCTTATTGATAATAACACCTTTATTGGTTTTATGTCCACTCTATCCACCTACAATATGTTTGTCTTATTTGAGAAAAGCAACTTTTTGTGACTTAACATCATAGTAGTTTAATATACTCAAGTCATGATTCTCTCTAGTTCTACAGAGAGAAGGATGCACAAATTTTAGATGCTGCACTTGGTCTATATGGATTTTGTGATAATATTGTTTTCATAGTTTAGAACCCTACCCTCCCTTCTTTTGGGGCAAGTTGTAACTCACTTCTAAATAGCTTGTGCTGATCAATTTATGTGTTGGATGATCATGTTCCATATCACATTTTG
>LPNX010544329.1:104944-126755 GCA_001517045.1 Pseudotsuga menziesii
GGTATAATGGAAAGGCTTGCAATAGAAGCAATATATAAAGTTTCCATGGTAATACCAATAAGAAACCTTGTAAATGTAGTTCTTAGAGAATGTTAGTCCATTGGTTTTGACTGCTATGTTGTCATTTTTCCACTGAAAAGGTGAAAACAGAAGCTAGGATTATGGAGGGTGACGTAGGTAAAGCACTTTGTCGTGAAGCTGTAAGAATCAATCCCGCTGCACTTGTAATGGGAACAAGAGGACTAGGGATAATCAATAGGTAAGACCCTTTTATTTTGAATACTCTGCATCTCCTTGTAAGCTTAAAGTTGTGTTTAAAAGTTAGAGCATATCTGAAATGTGAGTATGCTATTTTTGGTTCAAATGTTTTGTTGTTTCTGACATCTTCTATGGTTTGAAGTGTATTGCAAGGGAGTGTGAGTGAGTACTACTTTCACCATAGTAGCTTCCCTATAGTGATTGTTCCTCCCAAAGGTAAAGTTCATTTACATTTTGTTTTCTCCTTATCAAATTGAAAGTAGTTGTTATACATGGAGGTCTGGACTTGCATACAACATTCTGTTTTCATACAAAAACTTGTATCCAAATCATGTTGTTGGTTTTCTAAAGGATTCAACCTGCAAAAAAGTAGCAGTAAATATAGTTTCACAATCAAGTGTGTCGTTTATCATGAAGTCTACGAATAGAATAACGATATAACCATGATTATGATAAACAATCACAGCAGATCAATAATATTATCATCAAACAAAATAACAGTAATGAAATAATGAAAACAATAGCAACACACACACTATAGTGTTTGGTCGAGCTTGTGCCAATAGGGTTGCTGAGCTATAAAGACTAGGAATTCCAGTGTGTTAATGCAATATAGTAACATGGCGTGAATGAGTGAGATATGCCAAAAATACTTGGCACTTGTGCTTCCCCTCGTTCTTGCTTATGCCATTCTCTTGCTACTTGTGCTTCACCTTGATCTTGCAAACAAGATTATTTTACCTTATACAAACGAGTAGTTTGAGTGACTCTGAGATCTAGCTGCCTCCATTGAGGATGGTACAAGAAGTAGCAGTGAAGACTGAAGAATTGATTTCTCCCTTCAATTGTCCAATTTTTGGTTCTACATATATAAAATTATTCTTACAGTTTCCAAAATCCATAGCATTTACTTTCTTATTGATAATAACACCTTTATTGGTTTTATGTCCAATATATCCACCTGCAATATGTCTATCTTATTTGAGCAAGGCAACTTTTTGTGACTTAACATCATAGTAGTTTAATATACTCAAGTCATGATTCTCTCTAGTTCTACAGAGAGAAGGATGGACAAATTTTAGATGTTGCACTTGGTCTATATGGATTTTGTGATAATATTGTTTTCATAGTTTAACACCCTACCCTCCCTTCTTTTGGGGCAAGTTGTAACTCACTTTTGAATAACTTGTGCTGATCAATTTAGGTGTTGGATGATCATGTTCCATATCACATTTTAAATCATTACAAGATTTTTTTTGGAGTTGGTTAAATATATTTGGGCTTCTATTTAAACTTACCTTCTTTTGTACCATAGATGATTTCATACTGATAAGAGTTCTATTTCATTGTGATATGCTTCAAAGCACAGATTCAGATGATGAGGTGTTGTTTGATGCCACACAAGGTCTAATGGAAAGGCTTGCAATAGAAGCATATGAAGTTTCAATGGTAATACCAATAAGAAACCTTGTAAATGTAGTTCTTAGAGAATGTTAGTCCACTGGTTTTGACTGCTATGTTGTCATTTTTCCACTGAAAAGGTGAAAATAGAAGCTAGGATCATGGAGGGTGACGTAGGTAAAGCACTTTGTCATGAAGCTGTAAGAATCAATCCCGCTGCACTTGTAATGGGAACAAGAGGACTAGGGATAATCAAGAGGTAAGACCCTTTTATTTTTAATACTTTGCATCTCCTTGTAAGCTTAAGGGTTTGTTTAAAAGTTAGAGCATATCTGAAATACGAGTATGCTATTTTTGGTTCAAATTTTTTGTTGTTTCTGACATCTTCTATGGTTTGAAGTGTATTGCAAGGGAGTGTGAGTGAGTACTACTTTCACCATAGCAGCTTCCCTATAGTGATTGTTCCTCCCAAAGGTAAAGTTCATTTACATTTTGTTTTCTCCTTATCAAATTGAAAGTAGTTGTTATGCATGGAGGTTTGGACTTGCATACAACATTCTGTTTTCATATAGAAAATTGTATCCAAATCATGTTGTTGGTTTTCAAAAGGATTCAACCTGCAAAAAAGTAGCAGTAAATATAGTTTCACAATCAAGTGTGTCATTTATCATGAAGTATACGAATAGAATAACGATATAACCATGATTATGATAAACAATCGCAGCAGATCAATAATATTATCATCAAACAAAATAACAGTAATGAAATAATGAAAACAATAGCAACACACACACTATAACACACTTGGATTTAAATGGGAAACCTGAGTAGGAGGAGGAAAACCCATTGTCGAAATGGCATAGCTTGGTTATATTTGGGAGAATAAGAGTACACTAGTACAGCTAATAGCATAAGTTCGTAATAGAGATAATAGCTAACCTATTCAGCTTGGGACTAGGTCTCTACATAGCCTAAGGTTATTGACAATATCAATAGATTGATCAATGACCCTATCTAATGGTTTGTTTGATCTTGACAATATTGATCATGCACTTTATTTATAAATTATTACATTTTTTGTGTTGATACCTTATGGGCTTTACTTACAAAAAATGCGGTGCATTCCCACACAACAGGCTTATATAACACTGAACATTATATTTATCTGAAGGTCTAGATTTCAAAATATTCTACCAACTCTTATCTCTTTTGTGGTATTTTTACAGAAGCTGGTGACCAATCAGTATTATAGAAATCTGGCCAGATCTCTATTTCACATGGACACAAGGAAGCATGCTTGCATTTGGTATGATTTTAGTGCCAATCTCAGGTGATTGTGGACTAATCTATTTGCAGAAATTGATTGTGTGTATGTGTTGAGCACAAGTGATTATAAAGTTTATCAGATCAAAAGTTCATATTTTGAAGGCAAAGTTTATCAGATCAAAAGCACAGGCCATGACTGATGATATTGAGGCTGTTTCAAACAATTTTACCACTGGTATGCAGATATTACATTCCTAGAAGTCTTTTACTATTAGGAAACCTGACTGTCCAACATGCCAAATGAGTTCAAATGGGAAAAAAAATAACAAGCAGTAGTTCTTTTTAGATTCGTGATTATAATTCATAGAAGTATTTTTTTGCATATACTAGTATATATGATTTTATTCCAAAGTGGCTAGGTTGTATGGGTGTGGTTCATGTATGAATGTCATTGTGTTGATATGGCATGTCACTAGAATATATATGTAGATATAGATAAAATTCATGAAATTTTTTAAGTGAATATAAAGTGAATTTTCCAGAGTCCAGAGTCCAAGAAAGAAAAACTCATGAATTTTTTTGATTATATATAGATATAGAGGGTAAAATATGATGGTTGTTGGCTTGATGACTGAACTATGTCATGAACACTTTGAGGCTGACAAGTTAAAAATAACTTTTTATAATTTTCGTTTGTTTATATACAAATATATGTTTGAAACAAGGACAAGGTAGGCATGTAGGAAATTGGGAATGTTGATGCTATTTGATGGGTTTTGATTATACTGGTGGTTGAGTATAACATCACAATAGTTTGATGGGGTTCTAAATCATTCATTAGTTTCCCTAGTTGGCATGTCATTCACTAACCACATGACATATAGGGGTGAAATCCTTCACAGATTGCACTATGTATGCAGGTTTCTACCTATGTAGTCGAGCATAATTGTTTTGTGGATTCATTGATTATCTTTTCTGTTGAAATCCATTTCCTGGTTTAGAGCTGAGTTTTACTTTTCTTAGGTACTAAATAGCTGTAGTTTTATCCATTCAAGTTTAATTTTAACCAATTCTTAAATTGAATTTGTTAGATTAGATTTTATTATTTTGCACATGATCTTGGTTGTAGATTTATCCATTCAAGTTTAATTTTAACCAATTCTTAAATTGAATTTGTTAGATTAGATTTTATTATTTTGCACATGATCTTGGTTATTGTTGTTAGCTGTTGAACAAGATAAATAATTTGCTTCATTGTTTTTCTACTTTACAAGTGATATTTTTTTATTAGATTTTGTAGGAGTGAGCTTAACTTATAAGTGGGCCATTGAGTATGAAGAGCCTGCTATTGAAGATTTGCCATTCAGTATGAAGAGCCTGCTATTGAAAATTTGCCATTCAGTATGAAGAACCCGATGTTAAGGCTTTCAAGCTGCTAAGTGTGGTTTTGAAGCTGTTGACGTGGGATCTAAGTATGGTTTAGTGCTGAGTATGGTTTTGAAGCTGTTGACGTGGGATCTAAGTATGGTTTTGCAGCCAAGTGCAAGTATGATGGTTTAGCCATTGTAATATTTTGAAATGTGATGATTTTCCTGTAAAGTTATATGAAAATTAATATGAGTATTTGAGAAAACTCATATTTATTTCAACACTTTTGACATCTCATATAATATAATTTGTGGTTTAAAACTTATATATATGGTTGTACTTTATGTTATGTATCAATGTTGTAATTATTAACTAATTAATGTGACATTGTATGATTTACATGTGTAATAGATATTATTTACAAGTGTTATAATTAATTACAATGTGACATTGCATAATTCACAAGAATATTAGATGAGAATAAATGTATGTTTTTTGTTTTAAATTTAAACATAATATTATATTAAAAATTTATATTGACTAATAATGGACACCATTCAAACTACTAAAATATAATGACCACACATAAAGCGACTAAAAATGACTAAATTAGTGACCAATAATTGAGAGATATGTGACCAAACAATGAGATATAAATGACAAAAAAATGACCAAAATTCGCATATCGATGACCAAAAAAAAGTTTTGTTGGCTAATTTATGGTCTTTTATTACACGACCAAATTTGGTCATATTTTAGCTTGTCATGTGGTCATTAATTTGGTCATAAATGTGGTCATTAATTTGGTCATAAATGTGATCATATAATTGGTCATTGATTCAAATACATGACCAAATCAATCACCAAATATATGACCAAATTAATGACCAACCGACAAGCTATAAATGACCAATTTTGGTCGCGTAATGAAAGACCGTAAATAAGCCACCAGCGATCGCCAAACCAAAAGAGGTCATTGATATGCGGATTTTGGTCATTTTTTTGGTCACTAATCTCTCATTTTCCACTAGTGTTCTTAGCACAGTCCTTAAAGATTGATAATTAAGTTCTAAACTATTTCATATTGTTTTGCATGCTTAACAGTTTATCAACAAATAAGATAAGGTTGATGATAACAAAGGTTATGACCTAGCAAAAATATTGTTGATTGGTTGTATAACGTTCACCATATACTTCATATAATGAAGTTGCATTATTTACTTACCCAGTACCAAATATTTCTCTAAAACACCTTGGTTCAACCCTTAAATCCCCATTGCATAAATTATACATTGGATTGGTGATACTAGGTCTTGTCACTCGGCTCTTTAAAGTGGATCTAAACTTGTACTACGCAAGTACGGTTTGGATGATTTGATTCTAACTTAATTTAAATGAAAATATATGTCCCTAGATGTAAGTCACAAGTTTCAAGAGGGAAACCCTAGGGGTTTAATGTCTATCGTGAAAAGTGCCAAATCATTTCTAAGTTTGTTTGTATGGAATTTTGCCTTCTGGTTCTGGCTCATAGATGCTTTTTCTCTACAAGAGAGAAACTCAACATTCAATAGAGGTATACGAACCTTAAAAGGGATTCACCATCTTCATTCATACGCAACTTGGTAAGTTTCTTTCACCTCGGTTCTTAATAAAAATAAAGTATTAAAAAAAATTTCTTTCATTACCCAGCCAAGATTTAACTTACAGGTGGATTGAAATGTTTGGAGGTACAAACCTGAGTCGAAGTGATGAACACTAGTTGCATACAATAGTAGAAAATGAGAGATTAGTGACAAAAAAAAATGACCAAAATCCGCATATCAATGACCACTTTTGGTTTGGCAATCACTGGTGGATAATTTGCGGTCTTTTATTACGCGATCAAAATTGGTCATTTTTATTTTGGTCATTTATAGCTTGTCAGTTGGTCATATATTTGGTCATTAATTTAGTCATATATTTGAATCAATGACAAAATATATGACCACATTTATGACCAAATTAATGACCTCATGACAAACTAGAATATGACTAAATTTGGTCGCGTAATAAAAGACCGTAAATTAGCCACCAAAACTGTTTTTTGGTCATTGATATGTGAATTTTGGTCATTTTTTTATTCATTTATATCTCATTGTTTGGTTACATATCTCTCAATTTTTGGTCATTTAATATGCAAATTTTGGTCATTAATCTCATTTACTGGTCACTAATTTAGTTGTTTTATGTGTGGTTATTCTATTTTAGTAGTTTTAATGGTGTCCATTATCAATCAATATAAATTTTTAATATAATATTATGTTTAAATTGAAAAATGAATCATACATTATTTATCATCATCTAATACACATGTGAATTATGGAATGTCACATTAATTAGTTAATTACAACACTTATAAATAATATAGAGTACAACCATATAAGTTTTAAACCACACAAATTATATTATATGAAATGTCAAGTATTATAATAAATATGAGTTTTCTAAAAAACTATCTCCGTATAACTTTACATGAAAACCATCTAGTACATCGATGACTTTTCAAAATATTACAATGGCTAAACCATCCCACTTTTACTTGGCTGCTAATCCATACATAGATCTCGTGGCAGCTTCAAAACCATACTTAGATCCCCCGACAGCTTCAAAAATAGGCTCTTCATACTCAATGGAAAAGTCGCAGCAACAGGTTCTTCATACTCAATGGCCCACTTTCTGAGCTTTCTATCTGTGCACATGCTTCTGTATCCACACTCCATATGCTTCTAAGATTTTTGAGCTTTATGTCTGCACACGTGCTTTTGTATCCACACTACAGCAACCTCTCTCCTCATGTTGTTATAAAGCTTGAGAGTAAAATTACCTACAAACAACACATGTTAAGCAATAAATTTTGTTGCTCGCTAAAAAGAGTAAACAAATAACTGAAAAATGTACATCGTAATTTCACAAGATTTAACATGGAAAAAAAAACAATTCCAACAAACAACAAGTGTACTCAAAATGAATAAACATTTATAACCAGCATACCTACAAATACATGAACATGAAATATCTCTCCATAAGTCCTGAAGATCAATGACAACATTGTGCAAAGCAAGATATTATTTCTAAGCAATATATGAACAAATTTTGCACTGAATAATGTTTGCCGAATTTCCCAATGCCTCAATTCTTCTAACATCTAATTCACCCATTTGACCCGCTTTGAGGAAAACCTTGGTTGTTTTCCCTATTTGAATAGTTAAGGAAATTTTAGGTTGTTTTTATTAGCATGTTAACTGAATAAAACAACCTTAGAACTTTCAACTTCTCAGGGAAGCATATAAATCATGATCCTGAGCTCATTACATCTTTGGATGTTGGGAACGACATTTGTCAAAGCATGCTCATAATAATCTGCATAGGCCATTACTTTGGTCCAACGAAACAAGTGACAAGCAACCTACACTTGCCAAAGAATAGATAAATTAGCTAATCAATAAAAATGTAAATATATACACAAATACATACAAATGTGTATTTCAGTAATGTGTTCAAATATAGGTGACAATGCTTGTCTTCAAGGCTAAATGCATTAACTTCAATATCTAGATATCATTATCAGATTTATGGTTGAACTCATATCAATATGACAAAGCTTTCGAATTATTTTAGCATTCTCCAAGAAATCAAAAAATGTGTTTCTTCTATGCCCTTGCAAGTGATAGTGACAACAACATATACATGAATAAACAAGTTAGAATCTTGATTTTAATTCAATGTACCAATCTGAATCACTGTGACAATGATTAAAAAACTTTTTAAGGTATATGCCTGTCAGAAAGTGTATTGTGTAGTTATCCCAATGTATGCCTTATATATATCAGACCTGAAGATATGATTGAGATTAGTGTTTAGAACATGACATGCTTTGTGTCAATGATAATGATGTCTTTCTTATATAAAGGGCTGTCAAACAAGAAAACTTTCAGCAGTCGAAAATTATGAATGTAGCTATCATAAATGTCATCTTCAGCAATCCTAAAGAGTTTAGAACATACTATACCAGAAATAATGTCAATAGTGTATAATGGAATCAAGCTCTTCCCTATATAATGTTTTCTTAAGTGAAAGATGAAAACCTATTGTTTTGGCCATCTGTTCTGAGCAAGCTTTTACTGGAATTATTTTTGAAGCATTTTGACTAGGAAATATTCTTTATTCTTTATTATTGTGCCCTACTACAAAAGTTATGTGTAGTGTCTCTTATTTTGATACAGTGTGCATTTTGTTCTTGCAGAAAAGACAAGTTTTGGGCATCAATTCTTACTTTTTCCAAACTTTGCAGTTTTTTCATTGCTCTATTTCCTAGACATTTGAGCTTGCAGTGTGTTGGTGTGTTTTTACCTTGTGGGTTTCTTTTTACCTTGTAACATAGGAACTTCTGTGTCTGGCTTGCATTTTATGCACATTAATCTAAGTGAGAAGTTGATCTATAACCATTGAATCTAATTGCATTGGGTTTGACAGGAGAAGGAACTGTAGAGAAAGGAACATGAGAAAGCTAAAAATATAAGTCAGAGAAGAATAGTTATGTTGTTGGATCTAGCTAGTGGAAAGGTGGGGCTACTAAAGTTATAAACGTGTCTCATGTTCATTCTCTCTAGCATATTTCAGTGGGGTGTATTTACCAAATTAAAAAGGTAGAAATTTGTAGGTCCAAAAGGAAGGCCATGCCGAAGTAGCTCGATGGAATTGTAAGATTTTTCTAAGATTCAATCAAACTTTGAATAAGCTATTAGATTATATATTCTATAATGACTCAATTCATGCAGAGTAGTTATTATCTCTATTCTTAAATTTTTCCTTTCAGAATAACAAGAAATAATGGTCAAAAAGTAATTGAGAAGCTTATTAATGTATAGTGAGACATTTTAAGAACTCCTTGACAAAAGTTTTTGGTGGTAAATAATCTGGATTTTGGTGCCTCGATATGTCAACAATTGTAGCGCTCGAATTGATTTTGCAAAGTTAGGAGGGTATTCCTAGAGTCTTTTAAAACTATATGTGAACATTTGCTACCCATATGTCTTGTTGTACTTGTTATTTTGCAAGCCTTTGCCAGTTCCATTGCTTAATTACAGCTTAATGAAAATATGTTTCATTGATGACTGTCTTTTTTTTCCTAATTTAAGATCCTTCCCTTTTATTCCTAATAAAAAATAATATTATTTACATATCATTGTCTGAGCAGGTGATAGCATGTTCAGCATAGGAAACTTGGATTTCCATCTATCCCTTAATTCCTTCAGAAGGTTCACAAGAAAGAAAACCTAGAGCCTAGTAGTACTCTTCCTATCAATCCCTAGAGATTCATACTGTTAATAACATCCTATTGGAAACACAACCATACAAAAATAGTAATCCCTTAATCCTGATTCCTAACAACAGGATCTGTGCTGAAAATTTTGTTCACAAATTATAAAATTATTTTCCATGCTAATAGAGTTTATGTGTCCTCTGCAAGATGCCTTGGCTACTGATTTGTTTCCCCACATCCACAATTCCTTTTGTGTAAGGTGTCGAAGTGCTTCAACAACCTTGGACTCAAAATGTGTCACCTTTGTTGAAAATTATGTTTTTCAGATTCTTGGTATCTCCTTCAATCTGATGGAGGCGTGTGTAATGAATATAATTACATAATTAAACCTATTTAATCAGTAGGGACGTCCTCCCAATGGTCATATCCATTCTTACATACGTGTTTCAATGACTGTCCATAGGATGTTGTTTCCAATCAAAAGGAGGTGAAATGTAATTTCCCAACACAAGGTATTTTATAGCCAAGGGAATAGACAGATGACTATCCCAAACAAGGTGATTTTCAGCCCTCAATTAGTAGACAACCAGGATTTTCAAACTATAATCATTTCCAACTAAACAATGACTGTCCAAAATGACAAATTCCAGCTCCTACAGTGACTATGACTTGATGTTATCTTAGAATTTCAATAGGTAATTATGTTTGTAGTTTCAGAGGGGCTGGGAGTTTCCTTTAGGATGCGGCTTAAGTAGTGATGTTAGGGAAATATAAGGAAGGGTATTAAGGTAACAACTTGATAGACTATTAGGAAATTATTTCAAGGTTGTTTAAAGCTTAGGTTGAGATAGGTTTCTCACACCCAGAATGGTTTATCAAACACCTTAATATAATCATACACGTGACTATCATCCTCTGTTATATTGCTGTTGGGACAATAACACAATATTCATCAGTCTAATACCAAAGGTAAATGCTCCTCAATCATTTGATCAATTATGTATGATTTTACTTTGCAATAGTGTGTATAAAATTTAAATTAATTTCCAACATCATTGCAACTAGAATCAAGCCCCATCTTTCTAAACATATCTCAAGAGAAAAGATGGGTTTCCTACTTAAGAGGGACATTAAAGATTCCATAGGGACAACCCAAATAGTCCTTCACTTTGTCAAGGCAACAAACGAGCTTTGATTACAAAGATAGACTTGTCCAAAGCATTTGAGAAATTTAACTGGATCTACCTCAGACTCCTACTTCCTTAGGTGGGGTTTCAATGGTGTTTCATTAAGATGGATGGAGAGCTGGTTTTCCTCAGCTACTTTTGCTAATCTAGTTAATGGCTTAGCTTCACACTTTTTTATTGCCTCCAAAAGCGTCAGGAAAGGTTGTCCCCTTTCTCCACTGTTATTCCTTTTAGTCACTGAAGCACTTTGTAAACTGATACATGCAAAGGCCTCTGATGGGCTACAAGTGAGTCATTTGGAGCACTGATCTTTGTTTTTTTAATCAAGTTTTTGTAAGCAGATTCTAGAGGTAGATCAGTCATGTTCTAGCAATGAGCAATTGAGTTGAGGGTTTTGTTATTTGTTTTGATGCGTGTTCCAATGCTCTGTTACAAATTTTTGTATCCTGTTTGGCACTAATTATCCTCACCGGATAGTCTTTTTGTCACTAATTATTCTCACTTGAAAGGCATTGGGTTTAACATGAAAATACCCTATCATTAGAGGAATGTTGGGGTCTAAAATGGGCCTCCTAAGGAAAATAATAAAATAATAGTTAAAATAATAAAATAATGGTTAAAATAATAAAATAATATTAATTAATTTTGGAGGAAGAAAGAAAAAAACTACTTTTTGTGTTCGTATTTTCGACATATCTACCTATGTTTTTACTCAAATTTCGATCGGGAGAGCTCGTTGGATGCGGAATTTGATTCCGCATCCAACGACTAGCCACACTGCATACTTTTGACAGACCCCGCTACCCCAAAAGCAAGAAATACTTGAAAAACATGATGATGATGTCATCATCACGTTTTTTCAGGTATTTCTTGTTTTTGGGGGTAGCGGGGTCCGTCAAAAGTATGCAGTGTGGGTACTCGTTGGATGCGGAATCAAATTCCGCATCCAACAAGTTCTCCCGATCAAAATTTGAGTAAAAACACAATGAGATATGTCGAAAATACGAACAAAAAAAGTAGTTTTTTTTAATGACAAATATGCCAATTCAACCATTATGGTTGACTTATTTTATTGAAATTCTATTGGTTCTTGAATTCCAACTCACAAAAACTTATTTTGGCACGTTTTCTTATAAGGCCCATTTTAGACCCCAAATTTCCTCTAATGAAATTTTAGTCTTTATGCATTATTGAAGATGTCAATTCTAAAAACCAGAGAGCGGATATAAGAATATTCTTACAATTCAGTGAGATTTTGTAGGTCACTGATCTTGGACTAAACTATACCGTTTAAAGAGTTTCTGTCAAGCCTCCTATATCCATACATAGCAAATAAAGTAAGACAAACTTTGTTTTACCTTTAAATCATTTTACTTTGTCTTTAAAGCTATGCATTATCTAAAAAACAATGCATCAGTACAAGGTGTGATGGAAAATTTGATACTCACAAGGCCTGCAAGGTTTGTACAAGTCCAAGAGTAGAGGGGATCTCTCTAGTAAAGCTATTGCTATGAAGTAGTCTAGCATATAAAAAAATATGAACAGTTATTGATCTCTCTAACCCATATTCACCACTCCAAACTTAGAAATATGCAGATCTATTTCACTTACATGTGAAGTAATATCATACTCGAGTTGAAAAGATTGGGTGGAATGGAACTTGTAAGCTTGTTTTGGTTGAAATGGCTTGAATAACTGGAAACAATAAGAAATTAATCAGTAAATGCTCCATTAATGGGAACTAAATAAACCAAAAACATTCCATCTTTCTTAGAAGTGTTGTGTAGCAACGAGTCTGTCTAATCCAGGTTGGCTTGCATTGGAGACCGGGAGAGTTCCAGTAAGTTGGTTTTCCACAAGATCTAGGCAGTTGACCTTAACTAAATTACCCAATAAGGCAGGAATTGAACCGCTGAGGTTACTAGAATTCAAAGCCCTAATAGAACAAAATATAACATGAAGATTTATTAATGGTACACTGATAATATTACAAAAATTCAAGATTAACTAGGTTTCCCAATTCATCTAGGATGTTTCCACAGAAATTACACCAGAACCTTGAGTAGTCCACAAAATTACTATTAGATTGCAGTCCGAGCATGATATATATCAATATTACACATAATTTCAATCTAAATTTGTGCCACTACTTCAAAACGTATGATGAGTTAAGGTTAGTATATACTCACAAGTTTTTCAGTTTAGTCAAGTTTCCCAAGGTCTGTGGAAGGCTTCCAATCAACTACGAGTTGTATGAAAAATCCCTATGGTACCCAAGGACTATATTCATGGATTAACTTATCAATACCTTAGTCTATAATAGTAATTTTCAATACTCATTCATATATATAATCTATATACTTAAAGTGTTTGAAGTTCAGTAAGATGACTGATACCAACTGGAATTTGTCCCTTAAGTCCCTTGGAAGGTAGTTGTCTGAACAATGATTATTGATTTCAAAACAAAGAGTCAAAACCAACATAAAATTTTAATCAAAACTACAAACTTATTTGAGTTCTTAATCAAAATCACACACTTGTTGAATTATTCAGTGACGTACTCAAGTCATTAATACAAAATTGCGTTATGAAGATTTGTAGCCAAGCACATACACAATGATATAGAAACTCAAATCAAATTAACTCTAATATGGATCTTTATTCAAAATTACAGACATGGTTATCAACCAATATAACTTCTTTGTTCTTAGAAATTCAACCCCTGAAATATAAAATTAATGTAAAACAAAATCCCAAACATAAAGATATCTTGAAATTGCAATAATAACATAAAAGCCAAGGAGGGGATACTGACAGTGAATTTATCTGGCCAGATCTTGTATAGGTGGCTCCATCCCAATGAGAGTTGCAGGGATCAGTGCCTTTCCAAGTTCCTAGCACTGTGTTTCCTTGTTCTATTTTTAGTGCATTGAGGATACTAACTGCAGCAGGAAACCGAAATAAACATAAGACAGTTTGGAGCTTTGATTAAGTTGTGTGATATCACAACCAAAATTTTAATTGTACAAAAAATAAAAATAATGAAAACTGGATATGAGAAAGAATCCATGGATTGCTAAGTAGGATCAACTCGTGAGCTTACTTTTGTTGATGTTTGTGAAGCCCAAAACTCCAAGGCATATCGAAAGAAGAAATAAAGTAACACACTAAAAACATAGAGACATAATATAATGGCATATTTTCTACATTATATGAAACACATTAAAAAGAGAGTAACAAACTTTAAATAAGCACAGGTTGGCTAGTTTGACTTTTGCCTCATTGTTCAACACAATCATTTATGGTGTGGGTAGTATCTTCTTTCATAAGTACAATCATACAAGTATCTACCAATGCATCATAACCATGTAAAAACTCTCCAAAATTTGCAAACCAACGTACTGTTGCACCTATGTATGTAGCTATGTTTTAAGAGCATATGTTTGAGGAATTTTGTTTAAAACTTTGCTTGACATAGTCACCCATTTTAAAAATCATCTTTCCAGCTGTTGGACACTATTTACCATATAAATTTTGATTTGTAGGTCTGCTGCTACCCAAAATGTAACAATATCTGATGATTAGGCTAGTAATGATTAGGTTGGTCACTTACCAATACAAGTCCAATTGGAAAAACAAATAGAATAGGCATTTTTTTACATTCATATGTAATCCAAAATTCCTATAGTTGAATTTTTTTTAAATGAAATGTTGCAAGAAAAAAATTAAAAATATTTTTACATGAAAAATTGTAGGAAAATAGGGCACAAATTTAACTAGAAAAGCAAAGAGAATAAACATGAATCTAGATTCATATGCAATTAAAAATTAGAAATATTTTTACATGGAATGTTGCAACAGAATGATCCAAAAATCCAAATGTAATAACAATGGACATGGACAATACTCTAGATTCAAATACAATTTAATTTTACCATGTAAACTGAAATGTAATTCTAGGTCATTGGGCTTGCTGGTAGTGGATTTGTATACTATTTTTCATTCGTTGGACACTTGTATGGTTTATCTTTTCCCCAAGGTTCTAAATGAGTCTTGTTCATGGGAATTTTTGTTCTTAATCCACCCATTTTTTGGCATTATTGTAGTGGCTTCTTAAGCAACCAATTTTTTCTTGTAGAATGTCATGTACATTTTTATGCTATTGGTAGCTAAGGGATGCATTTTATTAAAACAAAAAAAAAATCCATTCTAAAATATTTTCAAGGTTACCAAGAAGCATGTAAACATGCTACTTACATTCCAAGTAAGAACTCACTAAAGTGTGTATTCTATAGCTAGTTAGGAGAAAATATGCAGCGCCTAAAAGCTTTATAATGAACCTACATCTACAGGCCTCTTAAAAATAAATTCATAAAAATTCTTTTCGGACGATACTTACAATGCATCAATGTTAACCTAAATTTGTACCAATTCCTTTCAAAATATGGATTGTATCAATGTGTATTAGAAAATGTTCGGGTTGCATCAATGTGCATGGGCCACGCCATCAAGCTACAATGGGAATCTAATCCAAACAAAGCAAATTGTTCCAACCTAAAGAAGGGAGATATCAAAACTTCCATGTGATGTCCATGTACTTTGGAATTGGAAATAATTCATAAACATCCTAAATCAATCAAGATAAGACATAGCAACCTCTAAAAGTGAGATATGGGGAATGTACAACACCATTGAAGGTCCATTTCAATTTCTTCTAATAAAATTGTATGTGGCATAAATGCAAAGAGTTTTGAAAAAATAAAAATCTTTTTTCTTTAACATATTTTTTTTTCCAAAGGTATTCGAGAGGATGGTATATACCAAAATGCTTGTTGATCCAATGAAGCAGGGATGTTTGGTGCGTAACAATGATGACTAATTCAAGATTTGGCACAAGAGTTTTGGTCACCTGCACTATAGAGAATTACGTCTCTTTAAGACATGGTGCATAGATTGTTGGACGACAAGATAGAAAATACAAGTTGCACTCAACAAGCATTCCAAAATTATTTATTTTCCCTAGTAATGAGCACAGATCAAGAAGGATTCTTTATCTGATTAATTCATATGTGTGTGGACCAATGTCATCAATCTCAATGATAGGTAACATTTA
Source organism: Pseudotsuga menziesii (assembly GCA_001517045.1). Classification (NCBI taxonomy): domain Eukaryota; kingdom Viridiplantae; phylum Streptophyta; class Pinopsida; order Pinales; family Pinaceae; genus Pseudotsuga; species Pseudotsuga menziesii. The sequence continues at coordinate 120,840 of LPNX010544329.1, forward strand.
TTATGTTTCCTTTTTTGATGACTCCTCTAGAAAAGCCTACATATATTTTAAGAAGACAAAGGATGAAGTGTCCAGTAGGTTCCAAGTGTTCAAAGCTCTTGTAGAGATTTGGAAAAGTAATAAGATTAAGGTATTAAGAAAAATAAAACCCTCATAGAATCAGTGTAAAAGAGAAAAGAAATAAGAAGGAGGAGTAGACGGGGATATTAGTGCCTTATCCATGGGGCCTAGGAAACAATTTACTACATTGAGTCTAAGCATGCAAGACAGAACACTCCTGTGGGCATGAGCTTCAAGTGTTTAGCATCTCCAATCCAAGACAAATACCTATTAAACACTTCCAAATAGGGGTTTTTAGTGATAATAATCATTTTTATGAAAAATAACTGTAAATAAACTTGAACCACTTTAACTCCAAAGAATGTCTGAGAATCCAAACTAGATGCAAAGTAGACTCAGAGACACATTTGCTAGAAACTAAAGTAAAGATATTTTGAAACAAATATCTTACACAATAGACATGATCACATGCGATCAAAGACACTTGTAGTAACATTTCAAGTCATAAGTGTCAAAAGTTCAAACTAATGTATGCCTTCCGTAGTTGGGGTTATTTCTGTTTTGATTTAGTTTACACAACTTTTGAGTGTCACTGAATTCGAACTTGAACACAAACATGAACTAAGTGACTTAGGTGTCAGCTAATACAAAAGACTAATCTGAGCATATATGCATAGTATATCAGATGGTAAAAGACATGACTATTCAGAACATATCACTGATTGAAATTTAAAAATACAATAGATGGTGGGAAAGACAGAAATTACTGATTTCCAGGTCATATTCAAGCCAATTGGAGAGGATACCTTGAGTGTTTTCATAGTGTCGTTGACCCGTTCATTCCCCTCCATATCACTCGTTGCTTCCTATTTGATAAAGGGGCATGGTTGCATTAACATGCAATGAAAAGAAGCCTAATATCTATAAAATTGAGAAGGAATCAAGCACAAACTTGAAACCCAAAACAGAAAGATGAATTTCTACACAATTATTCATTGTATGCTTAAATGTGAGAATTATCAGTAAACATCGTATCTATAAAACTTGCAGGAATACAAAAACAAACTAAAATCCCAATCCCATATATCCTAAGGACAAACTCAATCTCAAATCTAACACCCATAAAATAAAAAGAGCGAAAACTAAACCTTATCAAATTTGGAAGTATATTGGAAACAAAACTGAAGCCAAAGAGCCAAATTTGAATGCTGGCACTATCACAAAGTTTGCAAACTTGAGCAATTATTGACATACATTACCTCCACCCCCTCGATCTCAAGATTTATTTTCTCCCCAACTCTAATGGAGAACTTTGCTGCAGGTTTGTGAGGACCAAAATGTACATCTTTAGGCCTATTAAGTCCCCCATACTGTATAGGCACATTATCTGAAGATATAAATTTGCAAGTAAAATCAAAGGTTACATAAGCTTCTAGGAATATTCCATTGAATATATCCTTCATTATGTCCTATATCAGAGTCTTCAATTGAGGTTAAGCACATTTTCATTGCATCAGAGAAGGAATTTTGCATACTTGTACAAGGTCTCTATGACTTTTCCTTCACGTGCTATGATGAATTTGCTCTTAGTACGTTGCGTCAGGAATGGGATCAACATGGAATACAATGCACTGAAATACCATGGTACATTAATGAATACCCAGAAAATAGAGAAAACACAAATCAAGAGGTGATTTGTCAATTTGATAAAACTAAGTCTAGTATACTCTCCTTTTTAGTACTTAATAGATGTCAAAAACCCAAGCTTGAAACTGAATATTGCAAAATATTTAATTGCATATGAAATAATTGACAATTAGAAGGAGTGGAGAAATCCTTAAAAATTGTACTTGAAATGACCATTTTGAATATTGGCAGAGGCAATGACAGTCAGAAGCGACAACCGAAAAGTAGTATGATGCAGGATCTGTAATCTAGAAATGGTGAGATAGGAATTCAAATGCTAGAAAGGTAAAATAGTCCATTAATATACTTTACAGATTGATTTCATTCCCTTCAAAGTTTCAGGATAAGATGGAAAGGAAGGGTTTCCTCCATGAGTTGCTTGAGAGAAACCTAATTCCCTCACTATACTTTGTAACAGTTGGGGATATATTAACCTAAAGGGTTAACTCATTGTGTTGTCACCAACATTGCTGGGCATTTATTTAGTTTTGTACCAGCAGGTACCCCACTCAAACCCCTATGTGTGAGGTGCACCAATATACACCACATGTTTACTAGGGAATCAAGATGCTATCCACAAATGTGGGGAAGCATCCCTCAGGTTTTCCCAAAAGATTTTCATTGGGAAAAAAAACAGTGGGGGCTGTCTTGACCATGAAAAACAATACTCTTGGTGGCAGATTGTGATCAAACAAAGATCTCAGTGTATATGTTCCTACATCTTTGAACCACACAAATTTGGATGAAAAGGACAATATCGCTGAACTTAAAAGGTCAGAAAAGTGGTTTATTAAGATAAAAAAAAGCTATGATTTAGTGGGATCATAAAACAAAACAGGAAATGCATATAGAACAAGGAAAACTTGAGAGAAGTGTTCTTCACTTACTAAAACACCGCACAAATACATATTATCTCCTCAGAGCTGACAAAATTGCATAGACTCTCTTAATCATTAGGATAAGTAAAAGTAATAATTCAAGGACATGGGCACAAGAAAATAGTAGCTAATAGTCATTTCACTGGTGATATTGGTAAAGTGTTAAAACATTTACCAGGTCTCCATTCTAGCTGTGGTCTGCTCTGGCACCCAAATGTATGAACCTCAGAAAGAAAGAGGCCCAGTGGAGGCCCGGTGTGATTTTTATGGAATACATACCTTTCATGCACCTGATCCAAAAGAAGTCCCATCCTTGCAGTGCAGCCCATCTAGACATTTTTCTTAATGCCCTTCCAAAAAGAAAAAGAAAAAAGAAAAACAAAAGAAAGAAAGAGAAACAAGACGCTGAATATGTCCATGTACTCATTGTGCATAAAATTTTGTGGGAAAACTATTTCATTTTCACAGTGCAAAAGAATATGAAATAGTAACTAATAATTGAATGTCCATACTCAAATATTTAGTGGCAAATTATCGCATTGTTTAGTACATACAACAAAGCATATAATAACATATCTGCTTAAAGATCTATATTAGTACAATCATATAAAAAATATCTATGTAAATATATGTTGTAACTTTTATCCTTTTTCAATCAGGGCCAAATATATATGTTATTTGACACCACCAACCATTTGTCAAGTAATAGATATCTAAAATTTCGTCAAAAAATTCAATTTTTGGTGTGCCAAAACCCACAAACATAAGATCTACTATGAAAACTAATGTTGTCTTTTTGTTCATTAACAGGCATATAAAATATATTGATCAAAGCAAGCTCGGTAAAGTCAGAAACATATGTATTTTGGGTAGTTACAGACCTTTCTTTCTACCATCTTTGGGTAGTTATCTTGAAAAAGTGCAAGAATTTGGTTTGATGCAGCTCTCATTTCTTTCTTGGGCATATTCTTAAGATTTGTGATCTGAATCATGGCATTGACACCACCAAGCTTAAAGTCAAGGAGTTTGATGCCCTTCTCTAGAATTTGGACCCTCCACCTTAGAAACTTCTTCAACTTCTCTTCGTCTCCAAAGATCTTCTGATAGAGCTCCTTGTCTTGAAAAATCCCATAAGCATTGTAGCACAAAAGATGGCCCACCTTATCAAAACAATGCATTAAGGCCACTGAATCAAGATTCTCATCGAATTTCAGATCCTCTTCAAGCATACTGTCAGCTCGAAATGCATTCCTCCACGCCACACTATTCTACAACATGATGAATGCATCATTTACCCTAAATTCTCTAGCATGAAGAAATTTCAATTGAAAAGGTAGATATGCAATTTGAAGTTGAGCCAACCAAGTCCGGTAACTATTCTCCCATCATCGTCATGTTCCCATTCACTTTACCTTGAATTTGGACATATATACATATCCATCTTACAATTCCCTAACTTAACTCCATTATTCTCCCTAAATGTCAATCTCCAAACCAAATCATGTTTGAACACAAAAATAGATAAGATTCCATCATACTATTCACCCCTTGAATTCCTTTCAAGAATGAGGTAACTTTCCCATCAATATGTACTTTTGTCCTTATTCAAATACTTTCATAGAAATATTACAACTCACTCAATCCATGATTCCCTCGAAGCCAAATGCAGATGCTAGACATATATTATTGTCACTTCATTAGATATAACATCATGGTTTGAGGTATTAGTACTGTTAATGTGGGATTACTGGTTCTATGCTAGTGTAAAACAACTATTATTGTTGGTCACCTTGCTAATGCAGTCATAGCCCCTCAATTGCCACTTTATAGTTGAATATTTTCAAGATGTAATGCTGACATTGAATGAAGAAACATACCCTCTCCAGGGTTTATGTGCCATTATCCTTTATGTTCATTAGTAAGAAGTAAAACGCAATTTCCTCTTTGTAGCTGAATATTTTCAGGATGTAATGCTGACATTGAATGAAGGAACATACCCTCTCCAGGTTTATGTCCATTATGCTTTATGTTCAATAGTCAGAAGTAAAACACAAGAAAATGAGAACCAATCAAGTTGACCACAGAAATGAAGCGATGGGTATTGCAAAAGAAGAGGGTGTACACAAGCCATGGCATTTTATATGTTGCTAGTATTAAGAAATAAATTGTATTTATATACTTCCATGATTTAACAGGGTTTAAGAAAAATTCCATTTCGAAGAGTGTGAATATAATGAATACTTAACATACGTGGCCTGGAATGTGTCGGTTCTGCAATCAGAACTGAGCTCTGCATCATAACATGATAGCATAAACCCAACATGTCTATGTTGCACAGAATTAAATTATCATGAATTAGGGAAACTCATACATCATTCTAATAATTGTATGTAGGATTTTTTTTAAATCCACTACATATTCAGAAACCATTGAAATCAAGATAACTTCAATGAAAGCTAGCAAAAATTACAATTATGCCCGTTATTATTCTTGGGAAAATTTAAAAAGGAATGGGACTGTTTGTGCAGGGGACCAAGCTTCACACGAAATATACATTGACCTTTTAATTTTATAAGATAACTAGAAACACGAGACTTGTATTTTTATTAATTTATCAAGCAACCAGCAACATATTGTCATACAATACCATCCATAAGAATTATTTGCTTCATTCCAAGAGTTTATTTATTGAACATTGATACCTACCTCACGATTGTACACCTGAGTAGGAAACCCAAATTTCCCACTTTCTAGTGCCAGATACCATGCCATCATTGAATCACATGGCAGGCCACTTTTACCTTCTTTGTTAATCTCTGGCTATAATCTCAACCACAAAAAATTACCAAATGCAAGACAGGGACCTCAACCATCGATTATCTTTGCAACCATCTAAAGTCCCTGTATCCTTATTCATTGTAACAATCCATTGCCATTCACGGCAGGCTGTAGGACCAATAACTTTGCCCCATTTTGCTTTCAAACAAGGATCCCATAGGTAATTGCTCCTACACCTCTCCCTTAGATCCATACAAACCCCCACCATGTTACATAGGCTGGCAGGTGAAAGCCTACTCAATATGCCCTCTAGTGCCAATTCAAGTAGATCTAAAATAGAAAATCCTTTTACTTCTGGGTGAATCCACGGACCTGGGTAACACTTTTTGGCAAGCGAATTTCGGCAAAAACAGAAAAACGCACCTCGGTCGAGGGCTTGTTAAGCCCTCGACCGAGATCTTAATATCTCGACCGAGGTTTTATCAAGCCCTCGATCGAGGTATCTAAATACCTC
>LPNX010544329.1:127659-193370 GCA_001517045.1 Pseudotsuga menziesii
CTACATTTTCTACTCTTTGAACACATTTTCTCTTCAAACCCATTGAAGAATAAACTTTTACCAAGATCATGTTTATGATAAACTCCAAAAGTAGTTGCTACAGTCCCACACCTAATGCAATTGGAAAAACATTCATCTCATTATTAGGACATCCCTTGACAAAAAATGGAATTTCAATAGTCTAAAAAGGCTTGTTCAAGGCATTCACAATTCTGGGACCTTGGCTTGCTTGGAAAGTTGGCAGTGAACTTAAAGCGAGGGCAGGAAACAATCGTTGGATAGGTTGTTCTGAAGTTTTTGATAGATGTACTTTTAGAAATAATGACATGAATGTGAAAAGGACAATGAATCTTTAGCAGATGCATCCATCCAAGCAGCTCAGGGAGGATGGCTATAGTATTGGAAATCTGTAGTTGGTTTAAAATTGCAGGGAGATGTGGCTACATAATGGATTCCTTATCTTTCCCTTTTAAAATGCAGTGTGATATTTATAAAAGAAACAGATGATGAGTTAAAGTGGTCTTGGAACAAAGCAAATGGATTTTTAACTGCAAAGTTAGGATATGAAGCAAAATGTTGAGAAGAACAAATTGGGGAAAGAGAGTGGTAGGATGAAATCTGGAGTTTAGAAAGTCCATTAATAACAAGAAATTTTCTGTTGTGAGCTTTTGCTGCCAAAATTTTAACCTGGGATAAAAGGAAAAAGAGGAATTGGATCAGATCCAGTTGGTGTGCGCCGAGTAAAAAAGATAATGAGACAATTAATAATCTCCTTGGTAGTTGTTCTTTTACTATCTCTGTATGGAATGAAATTATAAATATAAAAGCCATAAATGTATCTCATCAATGGGAACAATCTACATTACTGGAATATTTTAAAGCCTGGTGTACAAACAGCTCAGTTCAGACACATAAAGCATTGCCTTGGTTTAAACTTTGGAGTGTTGGGTAGAGAGAAATAAATGTATTTTCCAAGGTAAATAATTGACTGTAGGATTGGTTTCACATCAAATTAGACTATAATATGGAGAAATTTGGATGCCTCACATAAAAAGAAATCAAGAAGGCTTTCCTCTCCTGAATTTCCCTACCCTTTTGCAGAGATTTTTTCTTGTTGGGCATCCTTAGAATTTCCATCTCTAATAGGTTCTTGGTCTTTGTCTTCTGATAAAGTTCATGGAGCTTTTACTTCAGGTTGACTTTCACCCCAACTAGACCTTTTCTTTCTCCTTCTCTTAACTATTTGAAAACCATCTCGGTCCACCTCTAGTGAGTTTATTTTTCTCTCTCATAGGGATTACTATGGGATTTAATTTCATCTTCTACTTTCCAAATCATTTTTGGGTAAGTTGCTATCAAATGGAAAATTTCCTAATAGAGCGTACACTGAGAACGTGTGTTTCTATAGTCCAAAGTTTGGGCTCGTTGTACTCCATTACATTCAAGGATGATCTCATTTGGTTGTCCTTTAATTAAGCTAGTTGTACACATATTATTGCTTAATAGAAGAAGCTGCCATATTTCTTACTTCTGTAAACCCAATAAACTTACCTAAGGCCTTACCAATTTTCTCCATGACCTTGTCTTCCCCTAAGGGAAAGGATAAAATGGGGACTCTCACCCAGACAAACATGGAACATGGGTTTAATTATGGCAACCAAGTCACCAAAAAGAACCATCCTCACCCCAAATCGAGGACCCTTATTCCATTACTCTCTTCATATCTTCAACTTCATTGTAATGAACTATGAAAATCCCTGAAACATGGAATCTTACCAATAAATTTGTTGTCTAGTTGTCACTTATCCAGCTCATGAAAGCATCACAGTTTGGCCAATCTCTGTCAAAATAGCAGATCAAGGCCTCGTCTTTGAAGGATTTCATGTTATTACAAACATATTTTGATGATACTTTCTGAACTTGGATAGAGCCTGATATCTCCATTATGAATCTTCCAGCATGAGACAAATTTTCGGGTTGAGATTCGAGAAACATTGAGTCATTAATAGATCTAACCACATATTTAACTAATATCACTTAAAGAAGATAAGCACCTTTAATTGAAGAACCTGGATTAATACCCTCCAAAGATGGAACATTTGATGGAAACTTTGCAGCTGACTCACCTTTGGAAAAGGAGGGAATCTAACAGCCATAATTTTCCTTCAAAGTAGCTAAGCCTTAGTGTAGGAAGGAAGGAATTGAGGACAAGGAGGGCACCTTTGTCACCACATACACTAATCTCCTGTGGGTCATGCACAACTTGCTCATTGGCATATAGAAGACAGTGACTAAGATTTGTTAAGAAGAATGTAAGCCCATTTATTGTTCCAAGTGATGTGTAAGTTGCTCTCCAAGGGATCTATCTTTTTTTGAAAGTAATGAAATATATTCTCAATATTAACTTGTAGCTATTATCTATGTAATGTTGCAAACTATCGAACTTCAGTGGCACATCCCTCTGCTGGGATTCTGTTCAACATTAATACCCCTCCTCTTCAATTAGTAAAAATAATAAATTCGTCCATAACTTTACCAACGCAATGGCATAGTCACAATGTAGTTACAATTCAAAAAATCCCAACTCAAACATTAATACCCCTCCTCTTCAATCAGTAAAAATAATGAATTCATTAATAAGTTTCCCAGTGCAATGATAGAGCCACAATGTAGATATAATTAAAAAAGTCCCAACTCAACATCACAAGTAGGTTATCTCCCATTTCTACCAGATCCATCATAATAAATGAATACCCTATAAATTGAAGCAGGGATGACCATGACAATTCATTGAAATACACAGTCTAAGAAAAAACAGAAGATACTAGACTACCAATGAATTGGGGTTCGGATTTTGTTTAGCATTCTTTAGGACTCCATAATAATTGAACTGATAGACCAAAAATGAGGAACATAGAGGATAGGGACTTTGAGAACAACACCTGAGAGACAAATTCAGCCTATCCATCTAGTAAATGCTCAAGAAGTCTCAATCCCATCAAAAATAAGCCCTACGCCACCACTTGAACAAAAAATTATGCATTTTTTGGATCCAATAGTAGTTGAAAATATGTAGAGAACTCTAATTAGGACTATTATGAAGTAAGCCATGACTGAGTTAAGATAAAAGAGAGTTGACTTACGTGGTAGAGAGGTAGTGTATGAAGATGCAGGCACTTTCAAAGAAAGCTAAGAGAGATTCCTTGTGAACGGCGATGTCCCTCGAAGAGGAAGAGGAAGAAGGATTGTCCTTCATTAGTTGGCTTAGCTTCCCCTTCACCACTCTCCTAATGTTGGCCCGTGGAAGATCCTCTACCTCGCCTGTGCTCCTCTTTGCATCAAATCCATTCAAACCCCATCCCGCTTTGCTAATAGCCCAAGCAATTTGTCTAAAGTGATTTTCAGCTTCACCGCTATTACAGTTTGTTGTATTTTAATTTCTGGAATTTGAGCGCGGGGAAAAAAAAGGAGTCGACCTTTTTTCCACTTGATCAACCAATCTGAAATCTAAAGATGCCCAACATATGTTGGCACCCCATTTTGATTTAAATACTTGTCGATGGATTCCAATGTGAACTTTAATCCATAATCAAACTTCACTTTATCAACTGGAAATTGTATTTCACACAAAATTAATTTTAAGGCATTTATATTGAATTTTTAGTTGTGGATTTGAACTCTTGGAGACCGTATTTGCAAATTGGATTAGAAGAGTCTACATTAATTGAATTGTAGGTACCATCTTGGCATTCCCACATTACACATTTATTTGAGGGAATCAACATTGTATGACTTTTGTTTAGAGTCCTTGAGAAATATGAGGTAAGAAAGTAATAGTCCTTCTATTTAAGGGAGATAAACCTGGTAGCCTTTATATTTGATCAACTCCTTCAATCTATCCATTACGAAGATGTAGCCTTCATCATAATGTAAGAGAGTTTACCTCTTGTGTATTAAGAATCAATAGGACACTAGACATAATGACTAGTCTCCAACATGCATAATCTCAATTACCTAACAGTAGTGTAAGGGACACTTAAATCATGAATTGCAATGAATATTTCAGCAAATAAATAGCTTGAAGGTTTATTTATAATGACAAAGTTATGATCTCATTAAGGAACTATTTCTTCATACTAATAATTAAACTTTGCATGTTCATTCTATGCATAATTTTTCGTAATAAATTCTTAGCTTCATTATCCACAACATCAAGAAAAACCTCATTCTTTATTGAAACTAGGACCTAATGCCACCAACCAATAACACTTGTAACTCATACTGTAGCATTGGGTACAAGTTTGTCTAGATGTTTTAATGAGAAAGGAATCTAAACCCCTTCTTGTGTAATGTACAATTTCTAAATCTCATGAGAAATACTTTCTGGGTAGCCAAACTTCATCTAACCAACACGATAGGGCAATCATTACCAATCTATAATCTAAGATAAGTGCAATGGCAAGTGCATTTCATATTTGTTTTATCCTAGGATCTTCTCTTCTTGAAAGAGAACTTACTATATCTTGATCTCCATAATGTTTACAAGTCAAATCCCCATCACGACCAACAAAATTTAATTAAGTGTATCAGGGACAATCCTTCCTAAGTAGTGGCTACTACTTTGAGGAAAGTTGTAGACAAATGTTACATGAGTTTAGATTCCTATTTTAATCAATTAATAACTCCATTTCATGTTATCGTCATTCACACATCGGATTAATATATATGACATATAACTTTTTATTCATTTATTTCCTTTGCATCGAGATCCAAAAAATATTCATCTTGAGACTCTTTGAGGAATGGATGAGAAAGACATGAATCCCATCTATAGATGCAAAGGAACAAGTGATATGGAGAGACTGCCATTGCCATTAAAACCCCAACAATTGTTTAATGAAATCATTGCAACTTTCTTGCACATTTGACTGACTATATGGTAAAGGGGTTGAGGCCAAGGAAATAATTTGTGGTACTCCATTCCTTGTGTTGCTCCTGCCTCTAATTTGAAGAGAATTCAAGTTTCTAAAAAGAGGAAATGTAGAGGCATGTAGAGACGTGTCCAAGGAATTTATTCTTGGACTATTACAAAATCTTAATATAAAACCCTAACATACATTAACAATAGAAGTATATACAAAATGGGGAAAATATGAAATGGGAAAAATCCCTGGCGATTGCATAGTGCATTGAAACCTAGAACGAAAAACCCTATAACTTGTAGAGTGACCCAATAAAAAAAATTGATAATGATACGTACCTACAATTCTATAGCAGTTGTTGAAGGGAATTTCAACTCCAAATTATTTGCAGGAGTAACTCGAGAGTCCTTGTTTTCCTTTATAATTCTTCACCTTCTCTCCATGGAAACTTGAGATACCGAAATCTTAATCCCCTCCCTCAAATTCCAAATAATTTCCCTCAAACCCCTCTGAAAACCCAATTCTCAAACCCCTTCTACCAATTTCCAAATATGGTGTCCCATTCCGGCCAAAGCCAAAGATAATTTGGCACCAAATACGCCTCCTTCCTGCAGGTTTCAGTGGGCTTCATAGTTTTTATGGCTTTATGTTTCCTCCCTAATTGCCTCTTGAAATCCCACAAAAGGTCCCCTTCCCACCAAAGCCACAAATTTGGCGCAAAATACACCTCCTTTCACGTTTCATCATAGCTTCATGGTCGCTCTGGTCACAGGTTCATGGTTGTTATGGTTGTGTGTGTATTCAACTATGGGTTTTGTGTATATGAGATGCCTGTCATGTCTTTGTTTTGTAATTATAATTATTTTTTGTTTTATATTATTTATATATAATATATACTTATATTTAATATAATATATACATTATATATCGTATTTATATGGTATATAATATATAACTTATATTACATATATTTTTTATATAATATTATTCAAAAAATTTGAATTATCAAGAGATACATGTTGATATGTTTAATTGATTATGTGGATTGATCTTTAAATAGTTTTAACAAGGGGATTGTTATGAAGACCATAGTTTAGAAAGAAGTTCAATGAACTTGAATACCTTGGTTGAGGAAACCATATATAAAAAAGCATCAAATAATATAAGACAAAGATTAGGAAGCTTATTAGGAGCCTCCTCTACAACCACATGATTACAAGCTCTTATAACATGCCATGATGTAGATTCTATACCTACTCTTGGTCAACGTGCTCAACAACTCAATATTGCAATAAGATTTAGTGAAGTTATTTGAATTTGGATCAAAATTAATATATAAACATTAATTGAGAAACACTATTATATGTTTCCAACCATGACTGAGATTAAGCTAGTTGGTAAAAAGTGGTTTAGGATCAAGTATGAATTCATGATATAAAATAATTATATTGTACATGTGATTAGGTGTGGCATTCCAAATCATATATAACCAATACAATATCCATGGATATTGCAAAAATGAATTCAACGTGAAAAATCCTAATCATGCGGACGATAAAGTACATTAAAATGACTGCACTACCAAAACTCAATTACATATAAGTAAGAACTACCACTAATTTATATTAGCATAGCCATTATTTAGTCGTATTAATAGTTTAGATTGATCCTTTATAGCCACATCACTTAAAATTGCTCAAATTTGGTAGTTTTTAGCTTAAAATTACATCACTAACTTTTTTGGCCATGTAGTCCCAAATTTGTCATTTTGTACTAGTTAACAGAGACTACACTATCGGAAAGGGACGTAGAGAGAGAATCCAATGGAAGACAAAGAAGATGATGGAGGAAGGAGATTATGTTGCGTGTCATTTTAGTGCGACGAAATTCTTGCATGTGTCACTGGTTTCAACTGACGTAGAATATCCCACCGATTTAATTAGCCAAGCTGCCAAGGTTGTGTTCAAATTAGCCTATAAAAACTATAATTATATGCCAAGGTCATGCAAATTAGCCTTATAATTAACATTATATGCCAACGTTTAGTGGCTTTAGTGGATTTTTTTATATGTGAAAGTCATGTCCAAATTAACATATAGCTATGTTGCATTAATTCATTTTTGTTAATATAGGGACACATAAATATATATTATATATATGTTACAATTTACTAAATTCTAACATTGCAGATTCAGAGGCCCCCGATCTCTGAATCCATCTACAATGTTAGAATTTGATAAAATGTACAAATTCATTGTCAAATTTGCAATTTTTTTCATTGCCGGAGTGCCAACTAAAAATGACCAAATAAATGACCAATTGTTATGTGGTCATTTTTAATCTAGATACCCCATGACCAAATTTGGTCATTTATCTTGGTCGTTTTTAATTGATTTTTATCCTGTGACCAAAGGTGGTCATTTATCTTGGTACTTTTTAGTTAGCTCACTTAAATTTATCAATTTTGGTCATTTATCCTTGAAAAAAACTGTGGTGACCAAAAATTTTGGTCTCCTGGTCACTAATCTCTCATTTTCCACTAGTGATAGTTCTCTCCTATAACTAGTAATACCCCTAATCTTTCCTTTCCTGGCTCATGAGAATGAACCAATTCTGTGTATACTTATGTGGTGATTGTTCTTTCTTCCAATACACTTTTTTATAAGGAAAGAAAAAAGATATACAATGTTTCTATTTCATATAGTTGTAAATCAATGTTAATAGACAGTTCTCTGGTAGAACTGTGAATGAAATTAACACTCTGTAATCCAGACCGTAAAGATTCATTATGCTCTAGTCTGTCTAAAAACATTATGTTAATCTCTATGCGTTACTTCAAAGGTATAAATTTTATTATGTGTGGATTCTTGCCACTTTTTGTGAATGATAAGAGGGTTAACACTTTCTTAATCCAAATTGCATCAATGTGCTTATGTACTACAGAACTAGAGCATGTCCATCTTAAGAGGTTTTGAAAAGTTAGTTTTGTTTTAAATTGTTTTCAGGAAAGATATGGCCGTGGGCCTTCATATTTTTTGAAATGTTCATTTCGATGTAAACGCCATTTATAAACTAGTTTGATAAAAACGTTTAATGCACCTGTCTAATGAAGACCGTAACAAGACTTGTTTATTCTTATTTTGCGTTATTGTAGCATGCTTCACCATGTTAAGAATTTAGGGTAACAAAAATTTATAACTAGTTTATAATTAGGTTTTGTCTTTACAAAGAATACTCTACCTTTCTGAGGCCGTAAGTTTATGCAAGAGTTTGATTATGAAATATTTTGATTGTTTTTACTTGAATATGATTAAAGGTTGAGAGACCATAAGCATGTCTTCCAATGATGTTATTAAGAGTCATTCTTGATTTGTTAACCACACTAATCTGATAAGTAAAAGGTTTTACCCCTAAAGTTGTCTATAGATTTTACTTTGCAAGATAAATGTTGCTTAAACAACAAGAGTTAATCAGAAGCCTATAGTGACAATGCTATGATTTGTTGGTAACTACGATCTGGTGTTAATTAAAAGAATTTTAACCTAACTCATTTTTTCTTGTAACTAAAATTGGTTGGAAATCTCGTTATTTAATTTTAAATGATCTTTTAGTAAAAACGAGAGTGTATCCTTATCTTGGAAGGATTTGTTGCAATTAGAAATTATTAAGAGAAATTCTCGGAATTCTATATTGTGTTTTTATTTGACTTTTAAACTTTAGAGTTAGGAAAGTAAGCACCTTTGCGTACATGGAACGTATCCTTCTGGAATTAAAACCTCACCTTATACTTACTTGTTTGTTAGGGTTAACGTTGACTCGGGATTGAGTCAAAGGCCGTTTAGGTATAGCACATGGTTTGGGCACATGGTTGTTGTAGCCCATGGTATTGTATGTGAAGAAGACTTTATAAGGCTTGAGGAGGCTCCATTGTAAAGTGGCCTAGAGGTGAGCGGTGGCTAGCTCACTTGGACTCGATGGTGGATTTTTACCATGTAATGGAAATCTTCATTGGTCCTGGTTTTACTGACATGGGGTTTCCAGGGTATATTGTGTGTCATCTTGTATTGTTGCTTGCAATGTTTATTTTCTCGCATATTGTTATACATTATTGCTCGTTATAATCCTAAACAACTGGTATCTGAGCCATGGCTAGAGTATTCTTGGTTGTGCTCGTTGATGTTTCTATGTGTGTGATGTATCGTAGAGATTGAGTGTGCAGAGTTGTTTCATCGGTCGAAGAAGAGGCTTGTCGTTGAAGATCTACTTCCGCTGCCATTGACAACAGACTAGATCTTGGTGTAAGGCTGCAAAAGGTCCATTCCTTGTCGGCTCTGGTAATTGAAGAGTCGCGTTGGTTATTTCCATGTGTGTTGGGCCGTGGAAATCTATGGAGGAAAAATGCAGATATGCTATTTAAGTGACCGGATCTGTTAGATCTATGGCTATATCTACAAGTTAAAGAAAGAGCCACTAGAAGGAGAGAAACGGTAGAGTGTGAACTTGTATTAAAAGAAAACCGTTCGTTTGGAAACCATAGCATGTAGTGATCCGCTTGTGTGAAGAAGTTAGCCTATCGATTTCGCGAAGGGGTGTGATATACCAAGTTTTCGACCTTAAAGGTGTGACTGTTGAAATCGTGAATGATCATGAACAAGATGCAGATCAGAAGGCAAGACCTGCTGAGAAAGAAACTGTGTTGAGGTGCGTCAAGCATGGATTTGCTGAAAGAACTCGTTGCATTGATAAAGGTGAAAGATGAGAGCAATGCACAACTGGATTTTTGGAAGACTGCGTGAGGGTTGACCTTCATATATGTGTGCGGATCAGTGCCGTAGTAAAAAGAGAACAAAAATATTCATGGAGCATCAAATGTCCATGAGGTAAAATTCCATAGGGAAAGACAAACCATGAAAGGAAGAGCACTACAATGTTTTTGTTTAAGATCCCCATGTCATTACTAAAGCGAAGTAAAATCCAGGAAGCAAAGGAAAAATAATTATAAAAATAGTTTTAAAAAAAGGATCCATGCCATTCACGTCATTTTTTTTAAAAGGGGCCATTTTTTAAGTTATAAAATGTTTTGAATCCAAAGTTAAGTGGATGTGAAGTATAAAAAGGTGGATGATTAGATTAATAGTTTGAATTTTTAAATGAGATTTGTTTTATATAATCTTGGTTGATGGGTTTGGAATTTGTGTATGGAAGATGTTTAAAGTTTTGGGTTCATGAAATGATGATCCATGGTTTTATGAATTAGGGTTAAGGATGTGGGGTATGGCATATGATAAGTATGGGAAGTACATAGGTGTAAAGTGGTGATATGAAAATTCTACACACGACAAGTATGTTAAGTAATTTATATTTTTGTACCTGAGTTTTAAATATTGTATCATGGGGTGCATGATCGGTAGTATCTCACACCCTAGCATTTTTTGTTCCTGGTTAAAAGTTATTTCCCCCAGGCGTTAGAAGCACAAGGTATCCCTCTTATGCA
This sequence comes from Pseudotsuga menziesii, assembly GCA_001517045.1. Classification (NCBI taxonomy): domain Eukaryota; kingdom Viridiplantae; phylum Streptophyta; class Pinopsida; order Pinales; family Pinaceae; genus Pseudotsuga; species Pseudotsuga menziesii. The sequence continues at coordinate 138,076 of LPNX010544329.1, forward strand.
CAAAGAAGGGTTGTTGCATCAAGTGTGGAATGAACCACTGGGTAGGTACGAAAGTGTCATGTGTACTCATAGCCTAGCTTGATGTGGGATCAAAGAGGTTGAGTATTCGATTGCAGGAGAAATGTGAGATGGTTCAATCTCGGTTTTGGGACCAATATTGATGAGCCATGTACGTAAAGAGAATTACTAGAGGACTCACGGTTACAGTGGCTGAGGACCCATGTAATCCGCTAGATGGTTATTCTTTATATGGATTTCAAGGAAAGAGTTTGGATGCAAGTACAAAATGAGCATGGAAGAAATCGAGCAAGTGGACAAGTAAGAATCTGAGAGGATGAAGCAATAGATGATGATGGTGTGGTCACCATGAATACACATGAAAAAAAATGTAATGGAGCATTTTGCATGTAAATGGGCATATGGTTGTAAGACCTATTAAGGCATGCATACACCTGGTAACCCACCGGTAAAGTTGAGAGATATACCTAGGTGATAGGGGGTGTATGTGAGATTCCTCAGTAAAACTTTGAAGGGGGTTTGTGATTATTCTAAGTCAAGTTTAAAGGGGAGATTGCTAGGGTTAACCTTGACTCAGGATTGAGTTAAAGGTGGTTTAGGTCTAGCACATGGTTTGGTGTAGCCCATGGTATTGTCCTATGGTATTGCATGTGATGCAGCATTTATAAGGCTTGAGGAGGCTCCATTGTAAAGTTCCCTGGAGGTGAGTAGTGGCTAGATCACTTGGCCTCGATTGCTAGTTTTGACCATGTAATGGAGATCTTCATTCGTGTTGGTTTTCCCTACATGGGGTTTCTAGGGTCTATTGTGTGTCATCTTGTATTTTTGTTTGCAATGTTTATTTTCTCGCATATTGTTATATATTATTGCTTGTTATAATCCTAAACACTTGTTAAAGTTAGTGAAAGTTTTAATTAACTAAGAAAATTTATCCTTCTGGATTAAGAAATGTAAATTACAATACTATCTAAATACTATACTTGCTAAAACCCAGAAGTTTATAACAGTAACATAAAACTATAATATAGTTTACGAAATGTATTATCGATTATTTAGATCACTAAACTGTTAGCGAACTAAGAACCTGAGAGGAGTAAACAACTAATTCATAAATAAAGAAAAGAATCTGAAAGAAACATAAAACATTCCAACTTCCTAAAAAACTCGGTTACATAGTTGTGAAAATTTACTTGATGAATGCAGAGTTATGCCTAAATCTAAACTAAATACAAGATCTTTGAATTACAACAATTTAAATACATAATACTTCTGACACAGTGAATTCATTCTCATTTGATCATTCTCATACAACTCGATCATACTTTAATCTATATCTTCCTGTATTAGAGTACGTCACTTTGGTGAGAGGAAAAATACAGGAGATAAATTCGAACTCTTTTCATTTATAATCATCAAAGTTCTGCTAAATAACTAATTTTTAACTATGACTACATCTGAAGAAAATCTCATCTTAAGGGAATAGAAATAAATCATGATTTACTGAAGTAGAGTTGAACCTGGAAATATTGCAGGAAAACGAGACTAACACCCAAGAGAGACTGTTCCACCGAACCTTTTCCTAAAGCAGCCAAATAACTTGCTTAGGATCCTCAAGCTTATTCAATGCACCGACTAAAACGGAGATCTTTGCTACATAGAAAAATTCTACAACTTGACGCTTAGCAATAGACTTAAGTCAACAAATCACTTTAGCTATACCCTCATCAAATTCTTTGTGTGTCTGACTTTTCAGTTTGGAGCAATTACAAAGTTCATTCTCTCAGAAATCAGAATGAGTGGTGAGCCTCCTATTCAATTTGATGGTTTATATAAGATTTCCTATGTCTCAGGGTCAGTTTGGAATTAATGAGCCACCCAACTAAGTTCCCCTTTCTAAGGGAACATGACCTCTTTTTTGGGGAGTATGCTTTTGCAACAACTAGAAATTAAATGTTGGTGCTGCCATTTGTTAATCAGCCTCTTACAACTGCTCCTTCCTCATAGTGGCAATGAACTCTCAATTAACAGTTTCCCTTGAATATGTGTCTCCATTTATTAATTAATAAAATAAATAATTCTTCAATTGCACTCATCCTAGACCACTTAAAAGGTTCTTTCATTACCCACCCAAGATTTAACTTACAAGTGGATTGAAATATTTGCAGGTACAAACTTGAGTCGAAGTGATGAACACTGGATGCATAGTTCTCTCATGTACCTAGTAAGACCCCTAATCTTTCCTTTCCTTGCTCGCGAGAAGGAACCGGTTCTTTGTATACTTATGTGGCGATTGCTCTTTATTCCACTCTAATTTTTATAAGGAAAAAAAAGATATACAGTGTTTCTATTTCCTATAGTTGTAACTCAATGTTAATAGAGACAGTTCTTTGCTGGAATTGTCAATGAAATTAACACTTTGTAATCCAGACCGTAAAGATTTATTATGTTATAGTCTGTCTAAAAACATTATGTTAATCGCTATGTGTTACTTCGGAGGTATAAATTATATTATCTGTGGATTCTTGCCACTTTTTCTGAATGATAAAACGGTTAACAATTTCTTCATCCCTATTGCCTTAATGTTCTTACGTAGTGTAGAACTAGAGCGTGTCCATCTTAAGAGGTCTTGAAAAGTTATATTATTTTTTTTTCAAAAAAGATATGGCCATGGGCCTTCATATTTTTTGAAATGTTCTTTTGGGTGTAAACTCCATTTATAAACTAGTTTGATAAAAACATTTAATGCACATGTCTAATGAAGACGGTAATAAGACTTGTTTATTATTAAAGTTTGCATTAGTGTAGCATGCTTGACCATGTAAAGAATTTAGGGTAACACAGATTTATAACTACTTTATAATTTGGTTTTGTTTTTACGAAGAATACTCTACCTTTCACAAGCCGTAAGTTTCTGTGAGAGTTTAAAGGAAAACTTGGAATAAATTTATGGAAAAAATAATTTCGTTGCATCTCATATAAAGACTAGAAAATATTATTAAAGGTGTTATTGTCCTTTGTGGTTATAAAAAGATTCATTATTCTATTTTTTTTTTCTTCTATAAGAGTTTAATTAAAAAAAGATCATGAAATATTTTGATTGTTTTTACTTGAATATGATATTAAAGGTCGGGAGACCATAATCATGTCTTCCAATGATATTATTAAGATTCATTTTTTATTTTTTAACCACACTAATATGATAAGTAAAAGGTTTTACCCCTAATGTTTCCTATAGATTTTACTCTCCAAGATAAACACTGCAGAAACATCACCACTTAATCGAAATCCTGTAATTACAATGCTATGATTTGTCGGTAACTTTGATCTGGTGTTAATGAAAATAATTTTAACCTAACTCATTTTTTATTGTAACTAAAATTGGTCGGAAACCTGGTTATTTAGTTTTAAATTATCTTTTAGTAAAACCTAGACATTATGCTTATCTTGGAAAGATTTGTTGCAATTAGAAATTATTAAGAGAAATTCTCAGAATTCTATATTGTGTTTTTATTTGAGTTTTAGACTTTATAGTTAGGAAAGTAAGTACATAGAAAGTATACTTATGGAATTAAAAACTAACCATGTACTTACTTGTTAAAGTTAGCGGAGGTTTTAAATAACTAAGCAAATTTATCCTTCTCACTTAAGCAATGTAAATTACAATACTATCTAAATACTATAGAAAGTATCCTTATGGAATTAAAAACTAACCCTGTACTTACTTGTTAAAGTTAGCGGAGGTTTCAATTAACTAAGAAAATTTATCCTTTTGGCTTAAGCAATGTAAATTACAATACTATCTAAATACAATACTTGCTAAAACCCAGAAGTTTGTAACAGTAACAAAAAACTATACTATAGTTTATGAAATGTATTATCGATCATTTAGATCCCTAAACTATTAGGGGACTAATAACTTGAGAGGATTAAATAATTAATTCATAAATAAAGAAAATACTTTGAAAGAAACATAAAACATTCCAATTTCCTAACAATTTCGGTTACATAGCTGTGAATATTTACTTGATGAATGTATAGTTATGCCTAAATCTAAACTAAATACCAAATCTTTGAATTACATCAATTTAAATACATAATACTTCTGACACAATGAATTCATTCGCGTTTGATCATTATGATACAACTCAATCATACTTAAATCTATATATTCATGTACTAGAGTACGTCAATTCAGTGAGAGGAAAAATAAATGAGATAAATTTGAATTCATTTCTTTTATAATCATCAAAGTTTTTTTAAATAACTAATATTTAACTGTGACTGCATCTGAAGAAAATCTCAGCTTAAGGAAATAGAAATAAATCACAATTTACAAAAGTAGAGTTGAACCTCGAAATATTGTAGGAAAACGAGACTAACACCCAATGGAGACTATTCTACCCAACCTTTTCCTAAAGCATCCAAATCACTTGCCTAGGACCCCTAAGCTTGTTTACTACACCAGCTAGAACGGAGATCTCTGCTACATAGCATAATTCTGCAACTTGACACTCAGCAACAGACTTAACTCGGTAAATCACTTTATCTATCCCCTCATCAAATTCTTTGTGTCTCTGAACTTTCAGTTTGCAGCAATCACAAAGTTCATTATCACAGAAATCAGAATGAGTGGTGAACCTCCTGCTCAATTTGATGGTTTATATAATATTTCCTATGTCTTAGGGTGAACTTGGAATTAATGAGCCACCAAGCTCAGTTCCCCCTTCTCAGGGAACATGACCACGCTTTTAGGGATTATGCTCCTGCAACAACTAGAAAGAGAATGCTGGTGTTGCCATTTTTCAATCAACCTTTTATAGCTGTTCCTTCCTCCTAGTGGCAGTGAACTCTCATTTAACAGTCTTCCTTGAATAGGTGTCTCCATTTATTAATTTATAAAATAAATAACTCTTCAATTACATTCATCCTTGACCACTTTGTCATAAACCTTACAATAAAATTTAACTTAATGTTTTGCTGAAATAAATGTTAAATATTTATTTTCCATTTTTTGGGTATGTTACAAACACCCCACCTTAATTTCAACATCATCCTCGATGTTGCTTAAGTTATTCTGATTCTTATCTGAACAAAGTTGGATATGCCATCGGCATATCGCTCTCCAGTTCCCAAGTTGCTTCATATGGATTAAGGTGTTTCTAGTGCACCTTTATCTATCGAATGGTGTGATTCTGGAGAAATATTTTCCTCCTATCGAGAATACAATCCAGTTCCACCAAAAAATCTCCTTCTAGTTCTACCTGAATTAAATTCCAGTCAATCACACGAGTAGCATCATGTATATTTTTTTTTAAATCGAAGTTTGAAAAACATTATGTATCCTAAGGTTATGTGGAAAAGCTAGTTGATAAGCCACTGGACCCACTCTTGCCAATATATTGAATGGTCCAGCATACCTAGGTGTCGATTTAGCACAACTCCCTAATTTAAATGAGATTTTTCTTGGTTTATCCTTAACAAACACATGCTCACTGACTTGGAACTCCTTCGGTGTTCTTTTAAGATCAACATGGCTCTTTTTCCTGTCTTGAGCAGTTTTCAAGTTGCCTTGTACCTATTTTATTGTTAGTTCCAATGCTTTCAACATGTAAGGTCCTAACATAAATCGATCTACTAGATTAATCCATGTAATTTGAGTGTTACAATTTCTACCATATAAAAATTTCAAAAGAACTAAGCTTAGTTGAGGCCTGATAATGGTTGTTGTACAAAAATTCAACTAGATGCAAATAGTATTCCCACTTCTTGGGATAATCACTAACATACATTTGCAACATATCTTCTAATACATCATTAACTATTTCTGTCTGGCCATCTATTTGTGAATGGTAAGCAGTACTAAAATTCAATTTAGTGTCTAATCCTTTAAATAAAGTTTTCCAAAAATTACCTATAAATTTAGGATCTTGGTCGAAAATAATTACCTTTGGTATTCTATGTAGACGAAAAAAATTATTTCGTAAAAGTATCAACAATATTGGCAGCTGCATTAGTTGTTTTAATAGGAATAAAATGTGTTTCTTTACTTAACTTATCGACAACCACCATTATAGAGTCATTTTGTTTCCAATTTTTAGGCAGCCCAGTTACAAATTCAAGACTTATGATTTCCCACTTCCAATTTGGTATTGGTAATGGTTATAATAAGCCTCCTGGGTGTTGATTTTCAACCTTAACTTGCTCACATTCAATACACCTATCTAAAACTTCAGCGAACTCATTTTTCATGTTAGGCCAAAAGTATTCTTTTCTTAACATAGTGATCATTTTCTGATACCCTAAATGTCTAGAATATGGACTTTTATGCATTTCATTCAAAATCAGCAACTTAACTTCAGATATGTTTGGTACATACAGTCTATTTTTAAACATTATTAAGCCTTGTTCATTAAAACTATAATTTGTAAGTACATTTTCAGATGTATTATGCATTATCTTTTCTTTTAAATTCTGATATTCATGATCTTGTCTTGTTCCTTTCATTAATTTATCTTCTAAATTAGTTTTATAACTGTTAATGGCAGCCACAAAACTGTTTACAACATTTCTGCTCAAGGAATCAACCACTTTGTTTTCCTTCCCTTTAATATGCTTGATCTCAAAATCATATTTGCTAAGGAAAGCTAGCCCTCTAGCTTGCCTTGTGTTCAGATTTTACTGATAAAGAAAATACTTTAGATTTATGTTATCAGACATTAGTAGAAATATTTTTCTTATTAAGTGATGGCGCCATGTTTTCAAAGTGTGAATTATTGCAGCTAACTCTAAATCATAAGTTGCATAGTTCGTTCCATGAATTTTTAATTTTCTTGATTCATATACAATTGCATGACCTTCCCGATTTAGCACCCCGCCCAAGTCTTTGTTGCATGTATCAGTGCATACTACGAAGTCTTTGTTTGGGTCTTCTATTTTCAAGATGGGTGCAGTAGTTAATAATGTTTTTAGGTTATTAAAAATGTCTTTGCACTTCTCGTCCCAAATAAATTCCTTACCCTTCTTTTGTAATGAAGTTATAGGGTTTGCAATTCTTGAAAACCGTTCAATAAATTTTCTGTAGTACCCTATTATTCCCATTAAGGATCGTACATCAGTTATTTCCTTGCGAACATGCCATTCAATAATATCTTTTATTTTATCTAGGTCCACTAATATCCCCTCTTCGGATATTACATGTCTTAAATATTGTATTTTATCCTTGTAAAAATCACATTTATTGAACTTAGCATATAACTGATGTTCTCTTAATAATTGAAAAATTATTTCTAAATGTTCATCATGCTCTTCTTTAGTCTTAAAATAAATTAAGATGTCATCTATAAAGATGACTACAAAATTGTCTAAATACTCACTTAGAACAATATTTATTAGACACATAAAGGTTGTTGATTCATTGGTTAGCCCAAAGGGCATAACTAAGAATTCATAGTTCTCGTACCTTGTCCAAAAAGCGGTTTTAAAGATGTCTCCATCTTTAATTCTAACTTGGTGATAACTAGACATTAAGTTGATTTTAGAGAATATCGTCGCTCCACGTATCGGATTGAATAGATCGTAAATGCAGGGTAGAAGATATCTATTTTTAATGGTCATTTTATTAAGTTGCCAGTAGTCTATGCATAGTCATAGAGTATCGTCTTTCTTTTTAACAAACAGGATCGGTTCTCCTCAAGGGGATACACTTGGTATTCTGTAATGTTTATCTATTAACTCTTTCAATTGTAGTTTAACCTCATTTAACTCTAAAATGTTCATTCGGTAGGGTGATTTTGAGTTTGGTACCACTCCGGGTATTAATTCAATTGTGAAATCTAGATCTTGTTTAGGAGGCAACCCTGGAATTTATTTCGGGAATACATCCACAAAATCCTATAGGATCGGGATATCCTCGAATCCTGGTTTGTTTTCATTATTAACCTGTTCATTATTTATAACATGCACAACAAAGAATTTACAACCTTTTTCATCTGTAAGGCTGAATTTGCCTTACAGAGATTTTCCTAGGAATTCCTACAATAGTTGTTCTTTCTCCTTCCTTTTTTAAAAAAGTAAAAGTATTTTGGAAGCAATTTAATATTACCTAGTGTTTTTCAAGCCAGTCCATTCCTATGACAATATCATAATATCCTAGACGTAATATATTTTATTTTACCTCAGTTTCAAACTGATCAATCATCAAATCACAATTTTCGACATAGTTTATTACCTTTCGTTTAGTTCATGTGGCTAGTTGGACGAGCCATGGTTTATCAAATTTCTTTAAAGGTAATTTACACTTTTCCACTATGATAGGAGATATGTAACTGAGACTAGCTCCTGGGTCAATTAGAATGGAAACAAAGAAATTTTGGATCATACCTTGTAGATTCGAACATAGAGGTCCGGTGATCTACCTGTCGGTTTTACAGTGCTACATTGATCATGTGCATCTCGTTAGCCACATCCCCAACTATTTCTTCCTCTTGTACAATATGCATGTTATTGGTATATTGCTTCCAATTCGGGCAGTACTTGGCTCAATGTGGTCCTTGGAATTCCCAGCATTTTACAGGTTCTTTTTGTTTAGTACTTCTGACAAAATTGTTAGATAAATCCCTACCCTTTGATGCTGCAGTGTTCTGAGGTATCTTGTTTTTAAAATCGGTTTTCTAGTAGTTGTTTTTGGAGAAGTTCTGGGTCTTACTCCCAAACTATTATTGGACTTGAAACCCCTTCTCCTTTGATCAAAATGATTAGTCTTTTTAGTCTTGCAACTTGTTAGAATTTCTCTTTTCTTTCCTTGCTCGTAATAGAATTATGCCTTCCTCATAGCCTCCTCCAAGGTTTTTAGACTGTCAAATTCAATCCGATCCTTGAAACTAGCAGGTAAACAGATTAGGAATCGTTGAATCTTTGGCTTTTCATCTATTACACTGGGTATGTACCTCAATGGACTTAAGAGTTTGCTGCTTAGTGCATTCATAGACGCGGAACCGAGTTTTAAGTCATAAAATTCCTTAGCCATGTCCTCGTAATATTGGTTGGATAGAAACCTTCTCTTGAAGTATTTCTTAAAAACCCTCCAAGTCAAGTACTTTTCATTTAGATTCTTTACCCTCTTAATATATTGCCACCATATGTCGGCTTTCGTAGTCAAGTTGTAAATAGCCATTTTGGCCTTTAATCTGTCAGAGTAATTGTAGATTTGGAAGTACTTCTTCATGCCCGACAGCCAAGATTCTGCTTCCTCTTCTTTCTCTACTTATCCATTAAACATGGGTGGTTTTATTTTCTTGAACTCTCCCGAAATCAACTCGTAAGGTTTGTATTTATTTTTCCTAAGTTGTCGGTCACCGTCACTACTGTCACTTGTATATCTTTGTCTTTCCCTTCATGGCCTTGGTTTTTAATCTCTAAGGATAATTCACTATCAGGAAACTTTGATATGTTTTCCTTATGTTTATAAGAAGTGCTTTATGAATCGATTTCAATAACACTCTGTTTATCTTTTCTCTGTTTATTCATTTTGTCCAAAAGATATTCATTTAGTTCTAAAATTCTCTGATTATCGTGTCTCATAGTTTGGATTTCATCCTTTAGTTCTCTGACTATTTGTATTATTTCAGGATTATTCAAGGGCCACATACAAATGATCATGATTTTCATGCTGATGGCCATTCTTAGCAGAGGCTTCGACATTTTCCATTTTCTGCAAAACAAGCTTGTATATTTCTGGAAATTTTACAGAAATAACTACAAAATAAAATCAGTATACTTTTTTATTTATTTTATAAGCAAGTGAGTGTGTTAGGCCTAGTGTTGAAACCTCGCTTTGATACCACATGTAACATCCTCTGAAAATTGTAAAAATAAAAACAATTTACTGTATGTAATACCAAGTTATAATAGAGTAGTTATTACACATACTTTCTCCATTATTCATTATTGTCATCATTTAACTGAGTTCTTAATTGCTTAGTTGCACTCTGCTGATCTTACATTTAAATATGGTATATGGAAACTATCAAAGATTAACCTACTGACATAAGATAGTTGTTGTAGTTGTTTGTTGACTTCCTCACGAGTTGTTCAAGGAAAGTGTCGAGGGTGTTACTTAGTCATTAAGACTAAAACAAAAAGTTGATTCTGCTGAGTACAGAAAAAGAAGTATCTGGTCTCGATGCAAATCGGTTACAGACACTCACTCTACGTTTTTAAGGCGTGGCAAAAGGGACCCAAAGGTTTGTCTGTATCCCATTTTTATCTTTCCTAGAACAGTCCTTAAAGATTGATAATTAAGTTCTAAACTATTTCATAAATTGTTTTTCAGGCTTAACAGTTTATCAACAAATAAGATAAGGTTGATGATAACAAAGTTTATGACCTAAGAAAAATATTGTTGATTAGCTGTATAACGTTCACCATATACTTCATATTATAAAGTTGCATTATGTACTTACCTAGTCCCAAATATTTCTCTAAAACACCTCAGTTAAACCCTTAACTCCCCATTGCATAACTTATACATTGGATTGGTGATACCAGGTCTTGTCACTCGGATCTTTAAAGTGGATATAAACTTGTACTATGCAAGTATGGTTTGGACGATTTGATCTTAAATTAATGTAAGTGAAAAGATATGTCCCTAGCTGTAAGTCACAAGTTTCGAGTGGGAAACCCTAGGGGTTTAATGTCTATAGTGAAAAGTGGCAAATCATTTCTAAGTATGTTTGTATGGAATTTTTCCTTCTTGTTCTGGCTCATAGATGCTTTTGCTCTGCAAGAACAAAACTCAACATTCGATAGAGGTAGACAAACCTTAAAAGGGATTCACCATCTTCGTTCGAATGTGACTTAGTAAGTTTCTTGCACATCGGTTCTTAACAGAAATAAAGCATTAAAAAAAAGTTATTTCATTACCCACCCAAGATTTAACATACAGGATGATTGAAATGTTTGCAGGTACAAACTTGAGTCGAAGTGATGAACACTAGCTGCATAGTTCTCTCCTGTAACTAGTAAGACCCTTAATCTTTCCTTTCCTGGCTCGTGAGAAGGAACCGGTTCTTTGTATACAATGGTTCTATTTCATATAGTTGTAACTCAATGTTAATAGATAGTTCTCTGGTGGAACTGTGAATGAAATTAACACTCTATAATCCATACAGTAAATATTCATTATGCTATAGTCTGTCTAAGAACATTATGTTAATCCCTATGCGTTACTTTGGAGGTATAAAGTTTATTATCTGGATTCTTGCTACTTTTAGTTAATGATAAGAGGGTTAACACTTTCTTCATCCAAATTGCATCAATGTGCTTACGTACTACAGAACCAGAGTGTGTCCATCTTAAGAGGTTTTGAAAAGTTATAATTTTTTTAAAAATTGTTTTCAGGAAAGATATGGCCATGGGCCTTCATATTTTTTGAAATGTTCATTTGGGTGTAAATGCCATTTATAAACCAATTTGATAAAAACGTTTAATACACCTCTCTAATGAAGACGGTAATAAGACTTGTTTATTATTATTTTTCATTACTATAGCATTCTTCACTGTGTAAAAAATTTAGGGATAACTAGTTTATAATTTGGTTTTGTTTTTACGAAGAATACTCTACCTTTCATAAGCCATAAGTTTCTGCAAGAGTTTAAAGGATAATTTAGTTGTCACTCATATAGAGCTTAGAAAATATTATTAAAGATGTTGTTTTCCTTTGTGGTTATAAAAAGATTCGTTGTTCTGTTTATTTCTTTAGTAAAAATTTAATTAAAAAAACATTATGAAATATTTTAATTGTTTTTACTTGAATATGATATTAAAGGTTGGGAGACCATAAGCATGTCTTCCAATGATGTTGTTAAGAGTCATTCTCGATTTGTTAACCACGCTGATCTGATAAGTAAAAGGTTTTACCCCTAAAGTTGTCTATAGACATTACTTGGCAAGATAAACGCTGCAGAAACAACACCAGTTAATCAAAAGCATGTAATTACAGTGCTATGATTTTTCAGTAACTTTGATTTGGTGTTAATTAAAATAATTTTCACTTAGCTCATTTTTTCTTGTAACTAAAATTGGTTGGAAACCTAGTTATTTAGTTTTAAATTATCTTTTAGTAAAAACAAGACACTATCCTTATCGTAAAAGGATTTGTTGCAATTAAAATTTATTAAGAGAAATACTCGGAAATCTATAGTGTGTTTTTATTTGATTTTTAGACTTTACAGTTAGGAAAGTAAGTACCTTGCGTACATAGAAAGTATCTTTCTGGAATTAAAACTTAAACCTATACTTACTTGTTTGTTAAGGTTATCTTTGACTCAAGATTGAGTCAAGGTGGTTTGGGTCTAGCACATGGTTTGGGCATATGGTTTGGTGTAGCCCATGGTATCATCCCATGGGGATGGCTAGTTTTGGCAATGTAGTGAAGATCTTCATTGGTGTTGGTTTTCCGTGTATGGGGTTTCCAAGATATATTGTGTGTCATATTGTATTGTTGCTTGCAATGTTTATTTTCTCGCATAGGGGTTTCCAAGGTATATTTTGTGTCATCTTGTATTGTTGCTTGCAATGTTTAGTTTCTCGCATATTGTTATATATTATTGCTCATTATAATCCTAAACAACGGCTATCAAAGCCATGGCCAGAGTATTCTTGGTTGTGCTCATTGATGTTTCTATGTGTGTGATGTATGGTAGAGATTGAGTGTGCAGAGTTGTTTAATCGGTCGAACAAGAGGACAGATGGTAAAGATTTTCTTCCGCTGCCATTGAGATGAGACTAGAACTTGGTGTAAGGCTACAAAAGGTCCATTCACTGTCGGATCTGGTAATTGAAGAGTTGAGTTGGTTATTGCCATGAGACTAGATCTTGGTGTAAGGCTACAAAAGGTCCATTAACTCTCGGATCTAGTAATTGAAGAGTTGAGTTGGTTATTGTCATGTGTGTTGGGACGTGGAAATATATGGACGAAAAATGTTAATATTCTATTTAAGTTATCGGATCTGTTATATCTATGGCTAGATCTGCAAGTTCAAACAAAGAGCCACTGAAAGGAGAGAAACGGTAGAGTGTGAACTTTTATTAAAAGAAAACCCTTAGTTTGGAAACCATAACCTGTAGTGATCCGCCTGTGTGAAGAAGCTAACCTGTGGATTTGTCAAAGGCGTGTGATGTACGCAGTTTTCAACCCTAAAGGTGTGATGGTTGAAATCGTGGATGGTCATGAACAAGATGCAGATCGAAAGGAAAGACCTACTGAGAAAGAAACTATGTTGAGGTGTGTCGAGCATGGATTTCCTGAAAGAACCCATTGCATTGATAAAAGTCATAGATTAGAGTGGCACGAAAGTGGATTTGTGGAATACTACGTGAGGGTTTACCTTCATATATGTGTGCAGATCAGTGCCATTGTAAAAGAGAACAGAAATATTCACGGAGAATCAAATGTTCATGAGGTAAAATCCCAAAGGGAAATACAAACCGTGAAAGGAAGAGCACTACATCTTTTGCGTTTAAGCTCCCCACGTTATTACTAAAGAGAAGTCAAATCCATGAAACAAAGGTAAAACAATTATAAAAATAGTTTTAAAAAAAGGATCCATGCCGTTCACGTCATTGTTTTTTTAAAAGGGGCCATTTCTTAAGTTAGAAAATGTTTTGAATCCAAAGTTAAGTAGATGTGAAATATAAAAAGGCGGATGACTAGATTAATAGTTTAAACTTTTAAATGAGCTTGTTTAATATAATCTTGGTTAATGGGTTTGGAATTTTTGTATGGAAGATTATTAAAGTTTTGGGTTGATGAAATGTTATGAATTATGATTAAGGATGTGGGGCATGGCATATGACAAGTATGGGAAGTACATAGGTGTAAAGTGGTGATATGGAAATTCTGCATATGACAAGCATGTTAAGTAATTTATATTTTTGTATCTGAGTTTTAAATATTGTGTTGCGGAGTGGATGATTGGTAGTACCCGACACCTTAGCATTTTTGGTTCTTGGTTAAAAGTTATTTTTCTCAGGTGCTAGAAGCACAAAGTATCCCTATTATACACAGAGAAGGGATGTTGCATCAAGTGTGGAATGAACTACTGGGTAGGTACGAGGGTGGCAGGTGTACTCGTAGCCTAGCTTGATGTGGGTTCGGAGAGGTTGAGTCTTCGATTGCAGGAGAAATGTGAGATGGTTTAATATTGGTTTTGTGACCAAGATTGATGAGCCATGTATGTGAAGATAATTCCTAGAGAACTGGCGGTTACAGCGGCTGAGGACCCATGCAATCCGATAGATGGATTATTATTTATATGGACATCAATGAAAAAGTTTGGATGCAGGTACAAAATTAGCATGGAAGAAATCGAGCAAGTGGACGAGCAAGAAAGCGAGCATGGAAAAGCAAGAGGATGAAGCAACAGATGGTGATGGTGTAGTCACCATGAAGGCACATGAAAAAATGTAATGGAGCGGTTTGCATGTAAAAGGGCATATGGCTGTAAGACCTAGTAAGGCGTGCATACCTCTGGAAACTCACCAAGAAAGTCTGGAGATAGACTTAGGTGATAAGGGGTATATGTGAGATTCCTTAGTAAAAATTTGAGGGGGGATGGTGATTACTCCAAGTCACGTTTAAAGCGGGGATTGTTAGGGTTAACCTAGACTCAGGATTTTGTCAAAGGTGTTTTAGGTCTAGCACATGGTTTGGTGTAGCCCATAGTATTGTCCCATGGTATTGCATGTGATGAAGCCTTTATAAGGCTTGAGGAGGCTCCGTTGTAAAGTGTCCTAGAGGTGAGCGGTGGCTAGCTCACTTGGCCTAGATGGCCGGTTTTGGCCATGTAATGAAGATCTTCATTGGTGCTGGTTTTCCCTGCATTGGCTGTCTAGGGTATATTGTGTGTCATCTTGTATTATTGCTTGCAAGTTTTATTTTCTCGCATATTGTTATATATTATTGCTCGTTATAATCCTAAACGCTTGTTAAAGTTAAAAGAGGTTTTAATTAACTAAGCAAATTTATCCTTTTGGATTAAGAAATGTAAATTACAATACTATCTAAATACTATACTTGCTAAAACCAAGAAGTTTGTAATAGTAACATAAAACTATACTATAGTTTAAGAAATGTATTATCGATCATTTAGATCACTAAATAGTTAGAGGACTAAGAACTTGAGAGGAGTAAATAACTAAGTCATAAATCAAGAAAAGACTCTGAAAGAAACATAAAACATTCCAACTTCCTAAAAAAATTAGTTACATAGCTATGAAAAATTACTTGATGCATACAGAGTTATTCCTAAATGTAAACTAAATGCCAGATCTTTGAATTACAACAATTTAAATACATAATACTTCTAACACGATGAATTCATTCTCATTTGATCATTTTGATACAACTTAATCATACTTAAATCTATATCTTCCTGTACTAGAGTAAGTCACTTCGGTCAGAGAAAAATTATAGTAGATAAATTTAAATGCATTTCTTTTATATTCATCAAAGTTCTGCTAAATAACTAATATTTAACTGTGGCTACATTTGAAGAAAATATCAACTTGAGGAAATAGAAATAAATCATGATTTACAGTAGTAGAGTTGAACCTGGAAATATTGCAAGAAAACGAGACTAACACCGAAGGGAGACTGTTCCACCCAACCTTTTCTTGAAGCTTCCAAATCATTTGCTTAGGACCCCTGAGCTTGTTCACTGCACCAAATGGAATGGAGATCTCTGCTACACAAAAGAATTCTACAACTTGACACTCAGCACTAGACTTAACTCAGCAAATCAGTTTAGTTATCCTCTCATCAAATTCTTTGTGTGCAAAGTTCATTCTCTCAGAAATCACAATGAGTGGTGAGCCTTCTCCTTAATTTTGATGGTTTATATAATATTTACTAGCTCATAGGGTCACTTTGGGATTAATGAGCCACCCATCTCAGTTCCCCCTTCTCAGGGAACATGACCACTTTTTTAGGGATTATGCTCCCACAACAACTAGAAAGTGAATGTTGGTGGTGCCATTTGTCAATTAGCCTTTTAGAACTATTCATTCCTCCTAGTTCCAGTGAACTCCCATTTAACAGTCTCCCTTGAATAAGTGTCTCCATTTATTAATTATTAAAATAAATAATTCTTCAATTACAGTCATCTTTGACCAGTTCGTCATAAACCTTATAATAAAATTTAACATATTGTTTTGCCAAAATAAATATTAAATATTTATTTTCTAGTTTTTGGGTATGTTACAATTAAATTGAATTAAAATTATTTATCTTCACTTTTAACATATTTAAATAGAATTAAATGAAAAAAATTGTGACCAAATAAAAGGATAGAAGGATATTAAGATAATTTACTTTAACTGTAAATTTTTAAATAAAAATATATATTTTCCATTTCCAAGAAATAAAAATACACATACTAATTGTAGTTCCGATAAACATGTGAAATAGCAATTGAATCAAAATATTCCTAAATATCCTTGATATGACACTTCCAAAAATAAGAAAATTAGTTTTTCCAACTGAGCTTTTCGGGGGAACCAATCTATGAAAATACGGGAGTATCGATCACATCACCTATCATTTTATCATTAAAAGAAGCCACAATTTTATATACTACAACTCTAGGAATACATTATTGCCATTACCATCGAAGAGATGCCCGGTTAGTTGTAACCAAATACCCCAGAATGTAGAGCTACGAATCTCCTTGAAACCCTTAATATGGGGATCATTTAATTAATGAAGAGAGTTCAGATTGATTTATGTAAGAGTTAAGTGCTCACACACATGAGGTCTCCAAGAAAGGTGGGTAAAATTTCAAAGAAGATCCATGAAAGCTAAGGAAAAGAGGAATAGTTAATTTCAAAGCATTATCATCCACAACCATAATGATATAAGGCTTGTATTGAAGTTGAAGTGGGTGAATGTTTTAATGGAAGCCTTTGAGGTGTTTTCCTTGTAAATGTAACCTTACTTTATCTACTACTCAAGACTTGTGTGGAACCCAATGATGATCATGGCATTGGCATTGGCATGGCTTTATGCAAAAATCATGAACTTATAGTTGGATGTGCTCAATCTATTCAACAAATTTGACTTCCCAATAAGCCTTGGTTTGGGTATGGCATAATTCTTCTCGTGTATATATTCATTAGGAAGCATTATGTCAATTTAGGAGCTAATGGTTGGAACCCTAAGAAAACGTGAAAATTTTGTGGCTAATAAAGCTACAAAGGGCTATTGTTTGGCTATGTTTAACATTAATACGGATCTCGTCACATGTGCATGGATGTTCGAAGTTGTATGTCATGTTCACTAACTTCGTTTTTCCATTATCTTGGTGGGAATAAGGAAATACATTTATTCATCTTGGTGTCCATCACTGAACACAAATTCAACCCAAAAGAACTCAAGAATCAACTTTCTCAATTTAAAATAATGGTTAAACGAGACCCAAAATGAACCCAAACACATTTGGAAAATATCTTATCAATAGCCTTTATGACATTATCTTCTTATAGGGAATTAAATGGCCATATTAGACAATTGGTTCTCAACCACAAATGTGCATTCATTGGCATGCTTCGTTCAAAGTGTGTGAGACATGTAATCTATGGAGGAAGACTCCCAAGATATGTATGGGAAAGGTAGAGGAGTGTATAACCCCTGCTTCTTGATGGTATATTTGGTGATGGAAGGTGTAGTATATGATCTATTATACCTACCAAGATCCTATCAAAGCATTGGCCAATAGAATTACTTTTACAACACTACCATTGTCTCCTCCATGTCAATGTCCCCTACCACCCCCATTGTAATGCCCCTCCCAAATCAACTCCCATGCTCACTTGAAGGAACATAGAGGTGGATCAAGTGGCATAAATTTCATATTGGAGATGAAAGTATAACACTATTTTTCATGCACCTAATGTGTGATATGAAACAACCAATTCAAGGTCTTTGTCATACAATTGGGACCACTTGGACGTCACCATGTCCACAAGATTTTAGCACAGTAGCAAGTGTTGTAACCAAAGGTTAGATGAAGCAATATTTATTGTCATTATGTTTCCTTTCTTATACTTGGTGTTCAAGTGGAATTGTTGCAAGTATGTGCACTACTTTTGATGGTGGTTATTTTATAATTTTCCCTATGTCTCCATAAACTATAGGACCTTGTGATTAGTGTGGATAGTCATCTACCTCCCTAGTATGTAATGGTTCCATTAGTGACAAACCTACCCAATGGAGTACATATCCTTATCATACATGAGGTACCTATGAACCACATTAGAGAATGCTGAACATTATCATAAAAATCTTTCACTGTAACAAACCCAGTTTCCATAGTGCATTTTTAAGGAAATTAGGTAATAATAATTTCTATTTATTTTTGTTCGACTAAACAAACCAAAACTATTAATTTCTTTAATTAATGATGTTAGATAATATTGATGTACTACCTTAGTTCACATTTTAATCTCTTAAGCATCCACTTTATTAATGAAATAATGTTCATATACTATTTATACTTAATTATTGAAACATAAAGATTGTAACTATTCCACAACTATAGACATCCTTTACTAATCGAAGAATACTTATCTAACTTTTGAATAAGCTCAACTTCATTATCAAAATTAATAATGTAAATATACTTGACTTCCTGAGTAACTTTCACTCTTCTTATTTTAAGAATATATATTTGTTATGAATAGATTCCATAACCTCAGTAACATTTAAATACATATACCTTGCATTAATTTAAGAGATGCATTCATTTAAGACAAGGGCCAACTATATTACTTGATGACATGGTTAGTATTTATATCTTATACAAAGAATCAATGGTTAGATACTTTTTAGGTGATATCTTTACATAACATATAT
Organism: Pseudotsuga menziesii; assembly: GCA_001517045.1. Lineage (NCBI taxonomy): Eukaryota > Viridiplantae > Streptophyta > Pinopsida > Pinales > Pinaceae > Pseudotsuga > Pseudotsuga menziesii. The sequence continues at coordinate 157,001 of LPNX010544329.1, forward strand.
TCTTATTTTATTTTAACATGTATGTAAAAGGGGTGTGACCTATATTTATATTCAACTCTTAAAAAAATAAGAGCAACATAAAATCAACAATCTAAATACTTGATTAAGATATCATTATTGAAAAAAAAATTAAACTTTTTTCTTTAAGATTAATAGCATTCTTTAAATGATTTTAGTATCTCAATAATACCAATCCAGATTTATATACATTGAGAGGTTTATAATTATCTCAATCTTTACAATGAAACATTTTCAAAACATAGAAATACTTACATGATTTATGAGACAAGTGCAATTGAAGGAGATTGTGGAATTGAATTAGACTTTCCTTCCAACCATATGGCCCTGTGTCTGGCATATGTTTTTCGGCTAAGAAGCCACCCGTGAGTTGGACGATAAATCAACTAGGTAGACTAAGTAGGTGGAGTCATAAGGAATTAATTCTTTGTGACCTCTCTATATCTCATATAATATGACAGGGTAATACTTTTTTTTTAATAACACGCCAAGATGAATATAAATATATATTGATTAGTTACTTATAATTTAGTTTTTCCACAACAATGTTAGGTTAAGCCCTTCTTAATAGTTTAGTTTTCCCACAACAACGTTGGGTTCAGCCCTTCTTCAATCAAGTCTATTCTCATAAGGTGCACAACTTCACCATACCCTCAATTACTTAAAGCAATAATGGAGAATACAAGCCAAGGATTAAATATTTCATGGTTTATTCCACTTATAAAAATGGGTGTCTGAGGTTTACTGAGAATTGTAGTTACTGCTACAGGTCCATTTAAATGTACGACAAAAAAATATTACTATATATTCAACTAAGAATTGCACCTTAGAAGTCTCTTTCACCCATGTGAAGCATAACAACAAAATATACACTCAGCTATGGATTGCTCCCTACTTATCTTTTCCATGCATGCGTCTAAACAATTAAGGTGAATTATTCTCCATATTACCTGAAATTATTGTTTGATAATCAGTGCTCGTTAAACAGAGCAACATGAGATAGAGTATGTGTTTTTGTGTTTTTGTGTGGTTAATTTCCTTCTAAACGTTGGTTTCATGGACTTAGAGCAATGTATAAGAAAACTATTATGGATCCTTGGATAGCTATGTTATATTCCTATATGGGTTATCATTAACAAATGATACTTATGGGGCTTCCTCAAGGGCCATACCCTATCCTCTAAAAATTTCTATTGGATATCTTCTTGCATCCCTTTTCAAAATAATATTTTCTTACATTATAGTAAGGTTTGAAAAAGCATGCATGTTGTGCTTCTGGTGAATTGTGGGAATCCTTCATGACTTTAACTTTGAATTTAGACATTGGGTTTAAATTGATCCTCTCTTTAAACCAAAGAATGTCATTTTTCAATTCAAAAATGGAATTTTGGTTTTTGTTATTGATTATTACACTTGTCTCTGTATCCTTGGCATACTCACTTCATATTTCATAGACATTCTAGAATCACAGCTTATACAGAGTAAGAGGTCATCTCTTCATATTTTATGGAAAGTGCAACTGGTACAACATTATATTTTCCTTTTTATGAATTATTTTGATGTTGAAAGAAACACTTTTTCTATCCATTTTTGTTGTGATGTAGACAATGTTTTATTTTGGAGAAGGTATTGCAAGCTGTTATGCTCTGTGCGGATCATGAATTTTCTTCCTAAGAGGTATTGCCACCACTTTGATAATGCATGCATAATGGCCAACATTTCCTTATTGTAAGTAGACTCCAACTATTCTTGTTTATTTACTTTCCTACTTTTGAAGGATATCGATTTCTCATCTTGGATTAGTATTACTCCCAACCCATAACCTGAAGCATCCCATTCCATTATGAATGGTTTGGAGAATTTTGGTGTTGTCGACATGTGTGTCGTATGTTGATGTATTTGTAACCTCGGAATGTATTCACTTGTATATTCTATATTGTATTTCATTGTACCCCGATCAAGATGTTTGTTCCTCTGATTGGGAGAGTCATTAATATAATAAAATCATGTAAAGTCATTGAGGTTAACCCTTCGTTGCAATTTAGGTAAATAGTCCCCACAATTGTAGGTTTATTAGACTCTCCTAGCTGTGAGGTCGTCCCTATAGAGTAATTTCCAAGTGGAAAACAAGTATAAATAGAGAGTGAGACTCTCTATTTGTAACACACACTCAATCAACAATAGCGCATGAGTGAGAGAGGAGTAGCTCGCACAAGTGAGAGAGAGAAAAATTGTCCGAGATCATCTTTGTATATTTGGGTTTTAGTTTTTCTTTTGGTGCTCATTCCATCTTTGAGGAAGTTGCGAGGTTTTCTCCTTTATAGTTTCCTCGAGGAACATTATTTTTGTTTCTTGTCTCTTGTTATTATTGCTTTGCATGTTATTCTCTTAGATAAGATCCTAGATCATATTGATTAAATTATAAAAATCTAACATGGTATCAGAGCCAGCCTGAGAAGAAGACACTGTGCATCTGTGGGAACTAGGGATTCCTAGTTGAAGGTGTTATCTCTGCAAATCAACATGAAATGAGGGATATGCTAACTCGCCTCACTAGGGAACATCTATTGGTGGTAGTAGTTTCTAAATCAGAGAATTTTCACTGTACAACTCATATGCAACTACAATGGCAGCTAATGGAAATTAGGTTTTCATGCATGTAAACCCTAGAATACTTAATTTAGTAATCCTAACACTTTCTCTATAATGTAATATTGGAGAAGGATCAGAAGCCAAAATGTTTATAGGATGAATAGAAATTCATATTGTACACTTTGTAAAAATTTAAGCCTCATATTTGCTATACTTCATGAGATATGGTTCCTCCTAATCAGGGTTCCATCCTCCTCCAGAATACAATCATAAACGAGTGACCTAGGGAGATTTGCTATATCTCGGGCTAGGAAGTTCCAAACTAATTTTCTCAAGATGTTACAGGTAGGATGCAAACTGTAGTTTCTGTGGTAATTTTTTCAGACCCAAAATGTGAAACAATGACATGTTCCAGTCCGTACAAGTTAACTATCCTAAACATTCCCCAAAACAATAAACTTGGTAAAATATGAATAATTCCCACTTGGAGAGTCCATTTCTAATATAACATGTGGGGTTGGAAAGAAGAATTATCACGCTATCATATTGAGAATTTTTAGACCTAAAGGATCTAAAAATTCAGAGATACAACAGAAGCAATATCTGTCATTTATGTAGAAGAAATTGGAAAACTAGGGCTTCTTGTTCCGAGAGATTCCCTCAACTGTTTTCAGAAAAGGAGTACATTAGAAATATCTCCTTGAAGAGGCCCATATTTCTATCCAATAAAAAGTTTGAAATTCCAATTTTTGAAAATTAGGGTTTCTCTGATAAACCCTAGATCAGCGAGCTCCAGAACCAGGACGGACACCTCAAATCTGTAAGATCTAAATTTTTTCTATTTAAATTTGAGGTTCTCATTTCAAAATGACTAATCACTCCAGCTTGATGACAAGCTTGGTGAAGCTAAAAACTTCCGAGTATGGAAGTATAGGACCTCTGTGATTCTTGAAGAAATTGACTTAGATCAGTATTTTAGTAAGAGAGGTCTAGAAGCCAGAGGGAGATGGGGCTAAGGCTAGAGCCAAGAGAATCATTGAATATTCTATTAAATATCATCTCATCCCTCATGTGTCATCCTTGAAGAAAACAAAATAAAGTGTTCTATGCTATGACGAAGTAATCGAAGAAGAATAAGATATTGTTATAACCACCTTGAATGGCTTCCCAGGATCACAGGATTAACTCATTCGAAGAATGTGTGCCAAAAGGAAGTGATTACCTTCAGTAGACTCTGTGAAGAGGGCACAAAAGAGTAAGATCAACTCATAATAAGAGAAGAGAAGATAGGAATGCCTAAAGATCAAGCTCTCACGAAGATCCCTCAAGTGATGAGGAATATGAAGGACTCAATTCTTGAAGAACCTCTTATCCATCTTAGCATTTGGATAAGAAATGATGATGTTATGAATGAAGAAGATGATGAAGCTGAAGGATCAATAAGGAGTCTACCCATGAAACAAATAATGATAAGTATTTGGATTATTTTTTCCTATATATCTAGTTGTTTATATGACATTGTTTAGTTGTGAAATGTATTATGCATGATAGAATTTATGTATTAATGAACAATACACTACTATGCATGTTATGGGTAAATAGCCTATAGTGCTATAAAACACTCCATTGCTACTTATCTAGGATGAAACCTCTTTGCTGACATATTGGGATTAGTGCACATTCTCAATAACGTTATGGTAGAGATGGAAGGCATCTCAAAAGTTTATGTGTATGCCAGATATGGATGAATGTTGTATTGGATAAAATAGTTGCATGGTTATATATTTATACAGAAGAATTTTCCATTATGAATATGCCTTATGAAATATGTCTAACCATACGACTAGTGCATTTGAATTGAAGGAAATATCGTGTACAATCACCTACAAGAAAAGACTTGTTCTGAAGAACAACTAGCAACAGTTCAAGATTCACCCCAATAAGCATACATAAATATGAATTTGAAGCTTACATAGCAAAAGAAAGAAGAATATAAAGAGAATGGTAGATGCAGAATAGTATGACAAGACTTCCAGCTGTGAAGAAGTAGCCAAAAAGAAAGGGAAGGAGAGTACTAACTCAAGAAGAATGATGTCTGGGATGTGATATCGAGACCTGAAGGGAAGTCTATAATATAGATCTACAAGATCCAACATGCAGTAAATGACAACATCTTGGTATTCAAGGAAAAAGAGAAGGCATAGACTACGGAGATACATTTGCACCAGTGACGAGTCAAATATACGCAGAGTAGCCACTACGAATTGAGACACATGACATGCAAACTCATGTGTACAAATTAAAGAAGGCATTGTACGAGCTCAGAAGGAACCCATGGGATAACACATACATGAGGAGCTTGAAGATCACCTAGAGTGCGAGAAGAACTTTTGAAAAGGTTTAAGATGGGTGTGAGAATAACTTTTGAAAAGGTTTAAGATCAAAGAAGGGTGGGAGAAGAACTTTTCAAAAGGTTTAAGATGGGTGCGAGAAGAAATTTGAAAAGGTTCAAGATAGAGGATCTTGGTACCTAGTGACCCTATATAGATACATAGAATATTAGTAGCAGAGGAATATACTTGTCACTCCATTACAGAATGTTTCAATACATAGAGTATGAAAGGTAGAGGGAGAATGATGCCCTACTTCAGAGGGAGTGACTACAGAAGATCCTAAGGTTTGACATAGTACGATGGGATAGACATCTTACTAATGGCTATAGGATTTACTGAGAGTAAAGCGGATTCCAACCTTTAATTCAACATTGAAGCAAAAAGACCAGTTATGGTCCTGTTATATGTCAATGACCTATTCATGATAGGAGAAAAGGAACTCTTTAAATTTGAGAAGTAAACTTCTTAGTTGTGGTGGATGGTATTTTGTTTTGGGCTTGATACTTTGGATTAACTTGCGATCTTTATCAAGGTTTATGTTCCATGTCTTTTTGAAATTTCCTTGAATGATTTTCTCCTTGCGTCTGGCCTTATCTAGGGTTGAGACATTTAGTAGTTCTAGTTCATCTCTGATATAGGGTTTTAGTCTGTACACATAAATTTCTAGTTGTTGATTATCTGTTAGTCCTGGCACTCGCGTTTCCAATTCCTCCCATTTGTAGGTGTATTCATCAACACCACCTTTCTACTGCAATGTGGTGATCTTTGCGAAGAATCCTTTCTCCTTTAGATCCTCAAATATCTTAAAGAAATCCTTCTTGAATGTATTCCACTTGTGGGCACCATGTTTTGTTGTTATCTTCCACCACACGTACCAATCATATTCTTGACCTTCTAGATACATTGAGACATACTTTATCATCTCTTCATCGGATATGAGATTATGTATACACAAATATTCTTTTTCTTTGTTGATCCACGCCATGCTCTGCTTTGTTTTACTTTCAAACCTAGGTAGCTCTAACTTAGGCTTCATTTGATATCCCCCCATCAGTTGCAGTATGGTTGAGGATGGTTGTATGTTTTCTGAGGAATGTGTTAACACTCTGTTTTCAATAGTCTATTTATGGGCCTAATAGAAGTTCAAGGAGGGTTCCATTCCTTTAAAACATTATGCAAACACCATTCAGGTTAGTAGAGACTCTTGGTCCACATTTTATAACCGTCAGAAAATGAAGAGAGATCAATCCACAGTGACAGAATCTCCCAGAGGTAAAAGCTCATGGCTGCAAGGACAGTAGAGACATGAGTCATAACACGACGATCCAGGATCGCAAGGAAGAGGAGAAATGATGGATCGTAGTTTTGTCCCAAGATGCGGGAGAACAATCAAAGTTTGGCTTTCACAGAGTCCATTAAAGCAGGAAAACAAATGAAAGGCCGAGATCAAAGCAAAGCTTGATCAACAGCCCAAAACGGTTTCGCTAAGAAAACATGCTCGATGGAAGGAGCTTTTCCAAATCGTGAAACAGTTAAAGGTCAGAAGCATTCGATGGTAGAGATGAGATCCGGAGCAAATCTACGGTCTCAGTGGATTTCGCAAACTAGAATTGTGTCGGTAAAGCTACGATTTCAAATCACAAAAGGTGGTACCAGCCCTGAATATCAACGGTCACGACAAAGAAGGGAAGAGATCTATGGTTGTGGTTTATTTCACAATACGAACTAACACGGTTGAAGACTAGGATTTCGCATTGCGAAAATAGTAGGGCCCACTCGGATTGACAGTTGCATGAAGGGGTCAATCCTGATTGACAGATAAGAACACATCATGATCCAAATATGCTCGTTGTATCCAGAAAAGAGAAATTGGTGGCAGAAGTAAAGAGACATGGACGGTGGATGTGAAAAGTTCCCCCCAAATAAGATGGCCAAGGAGGCCTCCAGGCTGCAGGTGTCCCATCCAATGTGAATATGACAGGGGAAGGGACATTCATACATGTAATCTACCTCCCAATAGGTGGGTTGATGTCTTGAAACATCGTCTTTGATTAGCCAGAGGCAAAGGTCCCATCCAATGACGCTAACTTCTTCGACTCCGCTGGACTGGCACGCGGTTCGCTTGGGGAAAGATAGGAGGTGGAGGTTTTGAAATAGCGAATCAGACGTCTACACAAAGTTAAGAGAATCTGTGAACTGAGTCTGCCTAGTGCCACCGTCACATTGAGTGAAAAGGAAAGAAAGGTCAAACCCACAGTCCTTGAAACCATCTTGGCAGCCACGCAGAAAGCTACATTTGAACACAATGGAAAACACACGCTTCGGATAGAGAAGGAGGTGTCATACTCATAATCCATAATAATGGCCAATGACATCAAGTTGTCACTCAGGCCAAATGCACCCACTAGCTCCATAATGTTTGTTTATATTTGTAAAACATGGCAATAGTTCCACTCTCTATACTGTTAATGCATGATTGTGACTGCAAACAATTTTTAGGTTTGTTTCAGAGAATAATCTCAACATTCAAGTATTATAAATACAATCCCAATAGGGGAAAAAAGAGTTAGCTGGAGGGTCAGGAAATCTTCAAGGGTTGAGGCTCTTCGTTGTAAATAAGATCTGATTCCTGTGTTATGAATAAATATTGCAGAAGAAGAGTTGTTTCTTAAGACGGAGATTCATGTGTCATTGCTTCTTTCAATACGTATTTTCTTTACATGAAATGTGCATCCTATCTCCATTCCAGTTTGTTGATTTCTTTCATGTCTGTAACTGAGTGTATAACAGTTAGGAATTCATACATGCTATGCTCATCCTATTGTTTGAGACATTTATCAAGTTTTCTTCTAAATTTGTGCGGAATTCATCTTGCTGGTGCTCTACATGATGGACTGTTCTCTATTGTCCCCTAAACACCCACTAAATATCTCCTGATTGTGAGATCGATGGCTATCTTTCCTATGTCTGCAACCCCACGCCATTCTTTTCCTCATGCAAATGCTCCCTACCCAAGTTTTTGACTCCATTGCCAATGGTGCCTTGCCATGATAATCCCATCCTTGAGTGAATATCTTATGCGAAGTAAAATCTAAATACAAGCAAGAGATCCCTCTCTGACTGTGCAAGGCTGAAGGCGCTGTCTAAAGTGGTTCTGCTGTTAGCTGGTACCGGGCCTTCCTTCAACCTTGGGGATCAATCCTAGTGCTAACAAACTGGCGTCGTTGCCGAGGAACGAAATTGAAGATCCCCCCTGGGGAAAAATGACATGGTTTTAGATCTGATTGTTGATGGTGGAAAATGATCAAATGTCAAGAAGGTTGAGCACTTTTTACCTAGCGACTCCACTCTTGAAGGGTTCATACTTCAGTGACTCCACTGGTGGTATGACCTAGAAATCAAATGATCAAAAAGAACAGGCAGGCTCCATCTGGAAAAATGAACCCCTTATAGGGCCCGGGGCTTTTTCTTGTCTTTTAAGTTTGCTCTTATCCTTCCCTAGATGTATCAAAATAGCTTTCTATGGTTCAATTCATTCGGAACAGAGCTATGAATATATTCTTGTTTATTCTTCTTTATGAACCAAAAGTGTTGTGTCGTCTTATACATCTGGTTTTGACTTAGATTTTTCTCCAGAGGCACACGACGTCAAAGGTCACTATTATACCAAAATCTTGTCACCATCATGTGATAAGACCTTTGACATACCTATTTTCCCTTAATCCCAGCACTTGGACTAGAAACTCATACCATTTTTCAATCTTTCAAAAAATGCTCAACACCATGCTTTCCCCTTTGTCTAAGAGCAGTACCTTGCTCGCACCGTCTATCCCTTGTTGTCCACAAGTGGTGCCACCTATTATGGCCCTTATTCCATAAGTGTTTCTTACCAAAACCGCTCTTTCATTGAAGGAGAAAAGCGGTACCCTAGGTAAAAAGGGAAAAAGAGAATTTCCTTGAGGCTTCTATATGATGAGCCTCATGTTCTCCCTTATCCCTATCATTGTGGGTCAGTTGAGCTTGAGATCCCTCATCCTAGGATCTTATAGGCCACCTCATCCACTAATCTCTCAACCATCCCTATCCATTGAACCTTATAAATACAAGCTCATGTCCATGGTTGAGGGAGAGAAATCTTAAGGTATTGTTATGTTGTTGGATTGATTACTTGGCCCAAGCCATTGAAAAGCACAGAGAGCAAAATTCAGAGCTTATGGGGATGAGAGTGCTTGGTTTCATGGAGATGCATGTAAATAATAAGGCTTAACTGGTTGTAAACTTCTCCATTTTATCTTAATGCAAAGCTGATTTCTGTCACACATTACTATTGTTGTATGATTTCACATGTATGTTGTTAGATTCCTTAGTCACTAACATGGATCAGTAGATTATATTCTAGCAGCTTTGATGTGTTTGTGTGTTTAATCTGATTGCAGGTACATAGGGTTACTATCGAAGCTTTACATTCTAGGTATCTATGGCGTACAGGGAAGGTCTTCAACCTTTGTACTTCATTTGTTTTGGATCTGAACCATTCAGACCAGTGGAACACCTTACTATCCGCAGAAGGTGAAATATTCCATCTAACAAATCTAGTGACTCCGCTGGGGAATAGATATATGTATTAGTTGTTCTGATCTTCCTCAGTTCTTCAACTCTTGTCCAAATCTAGGCTATTTCTCCAACTCTCTTTAGTCAGATCTACTATCTGACTTAGTCTATTTGGGTTTGAAACTTACAGATTTTTTCAAATCTAAATCATTTCGACCTTTTATTCTCTATTTTTATAGTCAGACTAGCATTTTTGTCCTTGATCTAGTCTTTTTCTGACTTGATCTATCGTTCTCTTTGCGTTTTGGTTTTCTACAGGGAACCACACCTATGCAGTGTACGAGGAGCGGTGCCACCGCCTGAACCCAGTGGGAAGCATGCGGTGCCACCGCCTGTATCCCATTGGAAAGAAGTAGTGATGGGATAGATCCACCATGTCAACACCAAAGAAGCGTGGTTCCAGTTAGGCATCATTCCAAGACCTTATTTACCTCATTTTTTGTAAAAATTTGAGTTGTTTTGCTTTTAGTCCTGCACTGTCAGGATTGTGTGATAGAATCTTATGCTTGTGGTTTGAAATTTTATGGTTTAAGATTGGTTTGATTGGGAAATTCAAAATCTAGACTAGACTTTTTGATTGTTTATACACCTTGGTACTTTTTTGGTTGTGATTGCTAAAGGATTTCTTGTTTTTTGAAAGGCTTAGGGTGTTAGTAAGATCTCTTTTCATTTTTGTTATATAGACTAAAAGAAGAACATTTGATTAGCATCTTAGCTTCATTTCTTGTTTGCATAGAGAACTTCTTTTTCCTTCCTTTAAAAAAGAATTTTTTTTACTGAGACTAGGTTATCATCATTGAGCGTTGGACATTAGATCTCCGATTGGCTTTACAAGTGTTCAGGATTTTCATGTTCTTTTTTCTCTTATGCATTTTGTACTATCTCAATCAAAATAAAAAATATGGTAGCTTTAAGTTAGATTTGCCTATGTTTTAAGAGAAAATTGAAAAAATAAGAGTGCATTTACATGTAGTGTGCTTCTTGTTTTTCTTTTAGGAAAAGAGATTCTCCCCCTTTTTATTGCTTTCAGAAAAGAGAAATCAGTTTGGAAAGTGCTACTTGTGTTTGATTTTGTGTTCAAGACTATTGTTTGGAAGTATTTTTGGTTTTGAAACAAAAGAAAATACTCTCTTTCCCTCTCATAAGTAGGCATACTGAATGGTAAAGTGAAATATATTTGCACAAGCATACTGCATGGTTTTACTTTTTTGTCGAAACATCATGCATTCACCTAACCGTCCAATTTAAAATCAATGGTAGTTATAGGTTAAACTTTACATAGAAATTGGAGTGATAGGTTAGAGACATGTTTGGGCATTGTTAAGCATAGGAGCTGTCATTATTTGTCCGCATTACATGCCAAGACTCACGTGGTTCTTCCATGTACCATCGGTATATCGAACGGCCTTTCACGTACCCTTGAGGTATATAGAAAGGTACTTCACATACTCGATTGTATATCGAAAGGACCCTTGTGTATAGTTATGCATTAGACAACACTACTACCGATTCGAGCTCCCACGTACCTTGAGTATATCGAGAGACCCCACTAGGATACCCTATCCATCTGAGAAAATCCCTTTGGCCATCTTTCCTAGAGCCATACACCAAAAACAACATTTGGGGAGATTACTACGCATGTACCTTCAAGGCATATCGCGAGTGGTACCTTCTTGAAAATCCTGGTGAGAGACCTGACTTTTTGAACTCCTATGACTTTAAGTGTGCTTGTTTTGACCTATAGCTTGTGTAGGGAAATGTTTTGGTGTCTTTTCTAGATTTTCAGACCCTGGGTTAGATAGGAATTGTTTAAACTGGCTGAGTTAAGATAGTCCAAAAGAGTACAGGGCTTTCCACTTGATTGTATTCCTAGTTCAGGAGAAAATCCAATGGAATCTATCGACCAAGGAACTGCTACCACCTCCCAAGTGGGAGATAATGTGGTTGCAGAAAGTGGAGGACCATATTCTTCACACTTGCCTCCCTTGGTCCAACATCCTTCTCGGGGAAATACTTCGTTCCATTCTCCCACGGAAGGTCATGTTAATGATACAACCCGTCCATATTTTGGTCCCAATGCTCCATTTTGGGATACCCCTGTAGGACAGGCCATTGCTTCATTTGGCACCCATTTAAACTCTTCTGAAGATGAAGAAGAATGTAGGAAATACCGTGCTTCCATTCTCCATGCATAGGATATTGACAAGCAAATATATGACCTATTAAGCCCAACACCATCATGTTTCATGTCTATTCCTGTGGGATATCATTCACTGGCCGATTCTATGAGACCCGTTGAACTGATTATAGATTGTCCAATAACACCACATAACCTAGGTCAAAATACCACCTCCACCACCTCCCATATTATGTCTGTTCCTAATCCACCCAGGCCTTCTGCACCTGGGGCTCAACCTTCAATTCCCATTTTGTCTGTACCTTCTAGTGCTAGGGGGAAACCCCAGGCATGACCTACATTATCTAACACCAGAATTGTACCCAGTCAAGGACAGAACTCTAATATAGAACCATATACAGTTTATGTCCCTCCCACCCATACTAATGTGGTTAATCCCCCACCTAGTTCAGGTCAGCACTCGGGGGCACAACCTATAACCATTCAATCTTCTAGAGGTTATGGTTATCACATACCTGTACGTAATATTAATCATCCACCCAATCCTACAGGGATGCCTTATGCTGGAATTCCATACTCTAGTAACACTTTTACGCCAAACCCATTATACTATGAAACGAGAACTTTATACTAAGAACGAGAACTCTAGCCATAAAAATGATGATTTTTGCATAAAAAACACAAAAAACACCCTCCAAATAGAAAAGTGTTGATACCAGTATACACGTTTTTTTGGGGGGGGTAAAAAATAGAGCCATGGCCTAAACATGCCATACTGTTGTTTACAAAAACTTTGAAATCAACCCCTAAATTGGAAAAAGATTTTTTTGTTCAAGGGATAAATTACAACTTTTTTGAAACTTGCATATTAAACAAAAACAAATATTTCATAAATAATTTTAGCACTCTAACCATTAAAATCAAACAAATTATGATGTGATTCATAATGAAGTCATATATTAGACCTTACAAGAACAAATTATTCATATAAATTGTCAAAAAATCATTTATAGTTTCAATTACAAACATAATACTGATAAAAAACATCTAAAATGTTTCATGTGAAATTATTTAAACTCATCTCTGGGTCTGACACCCCATCATAATCTATATTTTTTTACAGATGAGCAATTAGATATAATAATAATAAAATTAAACCCCTGACCCCAGTACATTACATTAAAAAGAAAAATTAAACACGCCCACTCCTAACCCTTAAACCCCCAAAAACACTACATTTGCAAAATTTAAAACACCTCCCTCTAACCCTCTAAATCCCCAACAACATTATATTTTAAAAATGACATAATATATTGATATAATGTAATGTATAATATAATATAATGACAATATTTTAAAAAAATAACATAATATGTTGATATAATATAATGTAATGGCATAAGTGCCATTGTAATGGCATAATGCCATGACATAATGTGCCTTGGATGAATGCTATTTCAACAACTTATTCTGCATAGAAGAGGTTGTTTTATTTCAGGATGAGCACACTATGACAGAAACCTCATTATATTTAAAAAATGACATAATATATTATATAATGTAATGTAATGACCATATTTTAAAAAATGGCATAATATGTTGATATAATGTAATGACATAATGTTCCTTGGATTGTAATGACATAATGCCATAATGAAATGTAAAAAAATTACATAATATATTATATAACATAATGTAATGACCATATTTTAAAAAATGACATAATATGTTGATATAATATAATGTAATGACATAATGTGCCTTGGATTGTAATGACACAATGCCATAATGAAATGACATATTGTGCCTTGGAAGAATGTGATTTCAACACCTTATTCTACATACAAGAGGTTGTTCTATTTCACAATGAGCACACTATGACAGAAAACTCATTATACTTAAAATAAATAAATAAAAGACAAAATATATTGATATAATATAATTTCATGACAATATTTAAAAAAAAATGGCATGATATAATATAATGTATTAATATAATGTAATGGAATAATGTGCCTTGGACGAATGCTATTTCAACAACTTATTTTGCATACAAGAGGTTGTTCTATTTCACGATGAGCACACTATGAAAAAAACCTCGAATGCGTGTTCAGTAGGATTTGGAAAGGGAAATTAAAACAAGATCACAAAGTCCACAAGACCACTGACATTAGATTTTTGTTTCTTGTATTAGTATTATATTCTTGAAATAATGTAATGAATTTTCTATATATCATAAAGTCCACAATATCAATCTCATTATATTTTTTTTTATGGTTTTCATAGTATATTCTTGGAATTAAGTAATGAATTTCCGCGAAGTTGGAGCATGACGACAACAGTTAATTATGTAATGAATTTCCCTAGAGTTGGAGCATGACGAGAACAGTTAATGGAAATCAATCACAAATATTGGTTGATGATAGCAACTAAAGGCAATAAATCATAACTATTGTTTGCATTGAATCATATCACAGATTTTTGCTGAATCATTGAGCAAGCTTATCTTTAAATCCTAGCTTGCAGTTTCATTTGTATACATCCTTCTAATCTTGTCCTTATAATCTTCCAATGGCTTCTTCTTCCATGTCTGCGTCCATTTCTTATACTTCTTATCCCCAGTACGACATTTTCATCAACAATCCAGGACATGTTCGATACTATTTTGAATGCGACGCATAAGCTTCAAGCTTCTGCAACATAGGTTAATCTAGATGTTCTGGTGGATTACAGATTAAGCATTAATGTTTATTTAACTACCTTCTACTTTTTTATATTATTTTGAATACAATATCCAAGCTTCTGCAACATAGGTTAATCTAGATGTTCTGGTGGATTACAGATTAAGCATTAATGTTTATTTAACTACCTTCTACTTTTTTATATTATTTTGAATACAATATCCAAGCTTCTGCAACATAAGGTTAATCCAGATGTTCTGGTGCATTACAAATTAAGAATTAAAATTGCTTAGTTAAACGATATTGCCCTATCTAGTATGTTTCTTCGTTAAATGAAATTGTAATCTTCTATGTTTTTGTTTCAATGAAGCATGGGACAAGGGAGGCATAAGCCGAGCTCTACTCCCTTGGCCACCAAAGAGCCGCCCCTCAATGGTGACGCGATTCTGAGAATCGCACCACCATTGAGGGGTGGCTCTTTGGTGGCCAAGGGAGTGGAGCTCTGCTCCCACCTCCCTCCTCCCTCCGCCCATACTGTTAATCCAGATGTATTGCGCAATGCCCTGAAGAGTGTAAATCATTTTTGAAAATAGGTTAATACAAATATGGTTAATACAAATGTTCTAGTGCATTACAAATTAAGAATTAGAGTTTCTTAGTTAAATGATATTGCCCTATCTAGTAGGTTTCTTCGTTAAATGATATTGTGATGTTTTGTGCTTTTGTTTCAATGAAGCATGGTAGGAGGGAGGTGGGAGTGGAGCTCCGCTCCCTTGGACACCAAAGCGTCGCCCCTCAATGGTGGCACGATTCTCAGAATCGTGCCACCATTGAGGGGCGACTCTTTGGTGGCCAAGGGATTGGAGCTCCACTCCCACCTCCCTCCTCCCTCCGCCCAATCTGTTAATCCAGATGTATTGCGCAATGCCTTGAAGAGTTTAAATCATTTCTGAAAACCGGTGCCTACCAAATTATTAATTTCCATTTGTATACTATGAAAAAACAACAATTTCCCAACCTTTGCCTTTGGTATCTCTCAATCACGTTTCATTTGTTTGCAAATCTATCACGGATTCTATGGAATTCTACGAGAATGTTCTTGGATTTCAGCAAGTTAGGAGGCCATCTTCATTCGATTTTGAAGGAGGCCATCTAAATGTCTACAGACGATAGTTTGAAGGTATCTCCCATCTATTTTGCACAATCCAAGACAATTTTGACCCACTGTTTGCGCCCCGTTTGATTTATCCTATTCAGTGAAACTGCAAGGGGCGAGCAAGATTGAAATAGGTTGACAAATTCCATTTTCAACAATATTTGATTCCATGATTCCATCCCTGTGTCATGGGAGCTTCTTTCCTAATAACATTAGACTATAAATACTATAATTTGAGTTTACTGAAACATTCCATCATTCTAGAATTGCACAGGAGGAGGCACTGGGCAGCGTAAGTCCTCCCTTTCTTACTAAAGCAGTTGACTGAAGCAAGAGAAGATGAATTCCCATGCATTCTCCCTCAACACGGATTCCTCTACATTGACGTGCTCAGATGCATTATGACCGAGCATCCCCATGGGCCCAATCAAACTACTTGCAACACGAACCCTACCAATGAAAATACAGGACCATGGACCCTACCCAAAACCAGTAGCTAAGTGCTTTCTTACCTATCCTTCCTGTGTTCACATTTGGAGAAAAATGTTTCTGGAATTCAAGATCTTGTTTCCAGTTGGAGAAGAAAGTTCTACTTCATTGGATTTTTTGAGGCTGACAAAAAAAGGGTCATAAAGTGATTTCGCTGGTCTGTGCTAATTGCGGTGGAAAGCTATATAGAAAAGTCAAGGTTCGAACTATATGCGATTCTACCAACCGCACTCATGAATACTAGATCTTCCTCTTTCAAGTGTGTTCTGAATAACTTTTCGACTGTTTCCATTGGTTGGATGGTTTCTTACATTGCGTCTTCTGTTTTAATAAAACAGCTGTAAATTTCCGGCTGATGTAAAATTAGTTTTGCGCGCGAATCTAAGCTCAAAGTTACATTGTCAACTGGATTAGCTTGGTAGCCTTATCCAGAGCCAAGCAAGTTGCATTTTCAAACTTGGGCTGGATATTATATTTATGGATTATCATCAACTGCGCCTAACAACAAATCAGGAGGGAGGCGGGAGTGGAGCTCCACTCCCTTGGCCACCAAAGAGCCGCCCCTCAATGGTGGCGCAATTCTGAGAATCGTGCCACCATTGAGGGGCGGCTCTTTGGTGGCCAAGGGAGCGGAGCTCCGCGCCCGCCTCCCTCCTCCCTCTACCCATACTGTTAATCCAGATGTATTTTGCAATGCCTTGAAGAGTGTAAATCATTTCTGAAAACTGGTGCCTACCAAATTATTAATTTCTGCTTGTAGACTGTGAAAAAACAACAATTTCCCAACCTTTGCCTTTAGTATCTCTCAATCACGTTTCATTTGTTTGAAAATCTGTCACGGATTCTACGGAATTCTACGAGAATGTTCTTGGATTTCAGCAAGTTAGGAGGCCATCTTCATTCGATTTTGAAGGAGCTTGGTAAGATATTTGGGTTAATATAGTCCTTTACCCAACATTACTGTCTGAATATAATATTTCATATATCTTCCGACGGATCTAAAATGATGTTGATGTTCATCTTATTCGGTTACGATGTGGGGATTCATGTCTTACAGTGCAGGTCTTGGGATGATCTCCCTAAGAAAACTAAGATCGATCCAAGAGATAACCAAATCACTTTTCGGGTTTACTTAAAGTCCTATAGTCACCTTTGAGAGATTCTTACTATTATTCTAGAAGGATTTGCTTCATTTTAGAGTTGTCGTGATCACTGTTACTATTTTTTCTCTCGCAGTGCCCAGAAGTTATTTTAGTGGAAAATAAGTTGTAACAAATGGAAAGAAAATGTGAAAAATGTGTTGTGGAAGATGAAGGGTTGTACATCGTCCAACTTTTCTTCCATGATCCTGATGGTTACATGCTCGAGATTTGCAACTGTGAGAATTGTCTTGTTATTTTTGTGTCCTCTTATGTGAGGTAAACCTCTATGCAGTTTGCTTCAGCTCAATATAAGCCAAAGGGGAGCTCCTTAGAAATCGCTAGGTTCAAATGAATGTTCCTGCACCACAAGTTGACATCGTTCATTTAAGATATTAGCTGATTTCTTATTACACAACTATATTTTGGGAAGTTCTTTATGGTGTTTACTATATTTTGTTACAATAATGAACATGGCATCATGGAAAACAACATAAAAACAAATTTTAAAATATATAATTTTAATAAAAACCTTTTGCTTTGTTCTATTTACTATATTTTGTGATAATAATTATGTCTATTCACAAAAATAAAAGCATTGAATAAGTTAAATTGGCCATTTGGATTCATTGGGTAGATATCTTCGACATGAATAGAGATCATGAAATAAGCTGAATAAATACAATTGTAATAAAAACCATGGATTTGCTCCATTTAGTATATTTTGTGACAATAATGAAGATGGCATCATTGGCAAGAAGCCATTATATCGATTCACGAAAATAATAGCATTGAATAAGTTGAATAGATCATTTGCATTCATTGGGTAAAAATAATTGGAAATGAATAGAGATCATGAAAAAAGTTGAATAAATGGATTGAATAAGTTGAATTGGTTATTTGCATTCATTTATATTGACCTTGTTCAATTTAATGTAGTATCGATGCAATTTTTTTTTAATGTAGTTTTTTTAATTTTAGTGAAACACTTGTGTAGAAGATGTTAAAAGAGCTTCAACTCCTATTAGGAGGGATGTTTGTAGAGGAGCACTTTGGGCATCTTGAAGACATAGATTACCTAATGGAAGAGGACCTCCATGTCCATGAAGAAATCCAAGCCCAGAAAATTCCAATTTTGATGAAGAATTTGGCTTGCATGATATTGTTGGTTAGTTTCATGTCTTGAAGAAAATGTGAAATTTGACAACTTTTTGATAAGATATATTGGTAATGTTTTGACTTTCAGACTTTATTTTAGAAATATAATTTCTATGTATAATGTTTTTAATATGGTATTTATATATATATGGTATTGTTTTTCTTGAATTTATGTGAATGGTCACTTTTTGGAAAATAATATAAAATTGTATCATTTTTATACAAAAGATCTCTCAAAATCCATTAATTATGACTTTCAATGTATTTATTTTCTCTAAATTTTTACAATTTTGCCAATAAAAATGTCTTTTTTTGTCCATAAAAATGTATTATTTTAAATAAAAATTTGCAAAATGTATATGTTTTCATTATAACATGCTTCTAATTGTATGATATTTTGTTAAATTTATAAAAAAAGCACTTGAAAATGGAAACTAAAAATATTTTAGGACAAATATTATTCAAATGCCCCAAAAAATGCCTCAAAATGAAAATATGTGATACTGGTATCAACCCTTTTTTAAATGAAGGTAATAATAGCCACTAAAATTAGGAGAGAGAAAAACGAGAACTGTGTCGAGTTCTCGTTTCATAGTATAAGTGGTTTCCATGGGGGCAAACCAACTGGTCTTACATGCCAACTATGGGAGGGTTACCTATACATACTGCGGGAGGTGCCAGGAGGACCTCCTCCCCCTGGAGGGCCTAATGGTCCCGGAGGATCTGGAAACTTTCCTCCTTATGGTCCTAGTGGTCCTGGTGGTCCTGGGGGGCCTGGTGGCTTTCCTCCTTATGGCTCTGGAGGGTTTGGTGGCCCTCCGCCTAGTGGTTCCGAAGGATCTAGAGGTTTACCTCCTAGTGGCTCTGGAGGGTCTAGTGGTCCACCTCTTGGTGGTCCTAGCGGTCCTAGTGGTTCCAGTGGTCCCAACGGCCCTAGTGGTTCTCTTCCTAGAGGCCCCAGTGGTCCTATCGGTCCTGATCCTGAAAATCAACCCCTTGCGGGTGTATTTCTCGGTAGTTCTTCGTCACAACAACATATTTCTCAGTCCACTTATGCTCCTACTGGTAATTATATGCCGTATCAATATTACCAGTATGTGCAACCAAACCAATAGTTACCTTTCCTAGAAACTTTGGACTTACCTGACTTGTCCAAGTTGATTAATGACTCCATTCGACACAATCCCTCGTGGCCTCCCATTCCGATAAAGTTACCATCGGACATCCCAAAATTCGATGGGAAGTAGGCAGACGATCTGAAGAACCATGTTATGACATTCCATTTGTGGTGTTCTTCAATCTCCCTCATGGATGACTCTATTTGGTTACAACTCTTTCAATGAACTTTGACCGGTACAGCCGCGAAGTGGTACATTGAACTACCACAACATTCGTTTGTGTATTTTGGCTCATTGGAAATCATGTTTCTTACACACTTTCAGCTCCCTATTCGTTATGAAATGGGGACTGATCTTTCAACTTCTCTACGACAGAAAACCTTCACCCACATATCTGATCATATGAGTGGAGAAGACGGAGAAGGATTATTAAGGCCCCTATTCCGGGTCAGTTGTTAGCTGATTGGTTTACCAAATCCTTGTTTCCTCCTATTGCCTGAGATGTGGCTATGGGCGGTGCCATTATTGAAGAGTAGGATATTAGTTGAGCCCAGTATCTAGACTTGGTCTATTCCCAGTCTGGAACTCTTTATGACTTGATTCCTCAAGCTCCTCGCCCAAGCACTGATTCTGCCAAGCCACCGGCAGAAGTACTTATTGATGGGATTGTTGGTTCAATCCAGTCCCTGTCAACAGCGAAACCTGCCAAGCAACCCCAAACTGCCACTCCTACTTTTTCGACTCCTAAGGTTTCCGCCGAGGTCAACTCTATTCAAAGTACTCAAACCTTGGGTAGTAATAAAAAGAAAGGTAAAAATAGAAATAAAAAACCTGGAAACCAATAGGAGACTCCAATACCAACCAACAGTGATAATGATAAAGGAAAAAGAAAGGAAAAATATCCCTGTCTGTTATGCGGAGGTGACCATTTTTCAAAGGAGTGTCCTTGTTGGGACGAAATCTCCCAGTTTCTGAAGTCCAATCCCACACCCGCAGTACTTATGGATCATTTTCCCTCTCAACAACAACTAATAGACCAGAAAAGAAAGAATAATTAGGGTAACTCTAGTTCGTCAAAGGAAATTCGTATGATGTCCTCAGATACCATCAATATGCAAACTCAAAGTCAGAATTATGACAAACCTGTAGATAAGAAAGAATATCATTCTTCTTCAGGGAAAGCTCCCTCTACTATTTCTCCTGAATCCTTGTCTTATGTCCCCTTATCTATCGAGAAGCCTACTCTCGACATGATTTTCCATCCACCTAAGAGCACTCTTCGGAAGGCAATATTTAACCCTAATGCCCAAGCTGCTCAATTTTATAATGTGATTGAAGATCTCACTCAGGAACCTTGTGCAATGTCTACCTTAGAAGTACTCCAAAGTTACCCTACACAGAACAAAAACTTGTTGACATCATTAGGAGCATTAGAACCAGATAATACTAACTTGATTCATTTCAATGTTGAGAACTATAAGCCTAGATTACCGTATAAAATTGCTTTTCATATCATTACAAAAGTAGTGGGAAAGAAAGTTTTTCGAATGGTACTAGATGAAGGAGCTTCGACCTCAGTTTTGTCTCTGTCTTGTTGGAAGTCTCTCAGCTCTCCCGAGCTTGTAACATCACCTATGACCCTTAAAGCCTTTGATGGATGGGGTTTTCAACCCCATGGTCTCATATCAGCCCTAGCGGTTGAGCTAGGGGGGAAAACCATTTCCATTCAAGTAGAAGTGGTAGATGCCCCTTTATATTACAACCTCCTTCTAGGAAGAAATTAGTTCTATGCCATGACTGCTATGGCCTCAACAGTATTCCGACCAGTCCAGTTTCTGCATCTAGGGAGAATTGTTACTATTGACCAGCTTAATTTCTGTACGCCAGATGTTACTACCTCCATGGATAAAAATAGCCCCATGTTAGGCTAGTCCCCTCCTTACTAGTCGATTGGGGTAGGCATGTTGAAGGATTCATCCCTTATGGGGATTTTTCCATCCACTCCTCCTAACACGGATACCGCGACAGTCCATATGATCGCCTCATTTGATTATGAGCCTAAGGGTAAAAAAGTTGTTGAGTCCACCTCGTTGAGTTCACATGAAGAACTGTATGACACCATTCAAACCTTTTTCGATGATCACACGGATGATCTTCATCTAGTGGCTTCGGATCCTTACCAGTTACCGTACTGGTTAGAGCCTTCTCTTCCTATTCTAGATTATATCTCTGAGACTTTCCCTTCCAATGAGTCAATTATGGATATCATGAATACAGATGAGTCCATTTGGGAGGATCACCATCATAGATCCATGTTCCTCCCTAACAGTTCGGTTAGCCATGATTTTGCATCCTTGTTTCCTACTGATATTGTCAACATACCCCAAAGTACTATATTGTTGCAAGATATAGATCCTGAAGGAAACCTTTGCAACATTACTCAGAGGAATCCGATTGACATATCATCCAATCCTGATACTATCGAGCATGTTCATGTTGGGCAGAACTGCTCGACAAATGAATTTGAAGCCTATAAGGAATTTTTCAAAGAATTTCGTGATATTTTTTCCTGGTCTTATGAAGAGATGTTGGGGATTGACCCATTCATTGTGGTCCATGAGATTAAAACCTATCCCACGACTAAACCTGTCAAGAAAAAACTAAGGCAAGTCCATCCTCGGAAGGTCGTAGTTATTAAAGCTGAAATTGAGAAACTTCTCAAAGCTGGGTTTATTTATCTTGTACCCCTGACAAAATGGGTATCGAATGTTGTCCCTGTCAATAAAAATCAGGGCACCATTAGAGTCTGTATTGACTTTAGGGATTTGAATAAAGCTTGTCCTAAGGACAACTTTCCTACTCTGTACATCGATCAGATTATCGACAACTATGCTAGAAGTGTCATCTTTTCATTTATGGATGGCTTCTCTGGCTATAATCAGATTGAGATATTACCCTCCGATCAGCATAAGACGGCATTCATTTTCCCATGGGGAACCTTTGCATATAATAAGTTACCTTTTGGCTTGAAAAATGCTGGAGCCACGTTCTAGCGCGTGATGTACTATGCGTTTCATGATATTAAAAATATTGTTGAACCGTACCTTGACGACCTCCCTGCTCATTCACAGTGACGGGAGGACTACCCTAGTCATCTTAGAGAGATATTCCTGAGATGTTGTCATTATAATATACAGCTCAATCCGCATACATGTGTTTTTTGCATTGAGATGGGACGTCTGCTAGGTTTTGTGGTATCTAAAGATGGCATCCGGATTGATCCTTTGAAAATTGCTGCCATTTTAGATCTACCAACCCCAACTAATCTTCTGGAAATCCAAAGTTTGCAAGGGAAGGAAAAATTTCTCCGTTGTTTCGTGTGCAATTTCACAGAGAAAACGCACAGTTATATGCGTCTCCTCAAGAAGAACACTCCATTCTTCTGGGATGACTGGGCCCAACACGCATTTGATAATCTTAAGCATGCTCTGACTCATTCACCCATGATACACCCCCCAGATTATTCAAAGGACTTTCTCTTGTATATTGTTGCCTCCGCTACTACCATTGCTATAGTTTTACTGTAGGAAAATCTCCATGATCAGGAGCACGTGATTTATTATGCCAGTAAGAATCTCATGGATTCCAAAACTTTCTATTCAGGTGTGGAAAAGTTACCATTGGCCACAGTCATTGCTGTACAAAATTTTTGTCACTACATTCTGCTCCGCACTACCACTGTATTGGAAGACTAGAACCCGATGTATTACATCCTGACTCATCAGGTGCTCGGGGGCAATTACTCCCATTGGATAGTCATACTTCAAGAGTTTGATCTAGAATTTGGCAAAGCCACATCAAAGAAATCTTGGGTCTTTGCCGAGCTTATGTGTGATCTTCCCTCTGATCCGATGGAATCTAAGCCCAGTGATTCTTTTTCGAATGAATTCCTGTTCCTGATTAGCACTATCGATCCTTGGTATGGAGATTTCCTTATTTATCTCCAAACATAATTATTCTAGTTACATTTATCCTGTGATGATTGTCACCGTATCCATCACCACACGAAGTACTAACTCATCTTGAATGATACCTTGTATAGATGTGGGATCGACTCTATTCTCTAGAGATGCCTCACCCATGAGGAGGTTGAACATGTGTTGAATGATTTCCACTCTGGAGCATGTGGCGGTCATTTATCTAGGATGGCTACAGCCCAGAAAATCCTTCACACTGGCCATTTCTGGCCTTCTATCTTCAAAGACTATCATGAGGCTATTAAGAAGTGCCCACCTTGTCAACATTCTTATCCTAAAAAGCGCACCCATCCTTATTCACTACACCCCATCATTGCCATTGGCCCATTCTCCAAATGGGGGATTAATTTCATGCATTGTAATCCTACCTTAGCCGGGGGTAATGGTTACATCATCGTAGCCATTGATTATTTCACAAAATGAGCTGAGGCCATGCCTACATACGCAGAAGATGGTAAGACTACCACTCTCTTCTTGTTCAATCATATCATAGATAGATTTGGAGTTCCACAGTCCATCATTACTGATCACGGATCCCATTTCCGTAATCAAATGATGGAGGAACTGAGTGCCAAGCTAGGTTTTCTCCATGAAAACTCTACGCTGTAATATATTTAATGAGAGGAGGTGCCTTAACTGACTTGTTTAACTAATTGTAACCACCAGTTAGTAATTAGGTGCATTAATATCACTCAGATCACCCCCAGAGTGCTCCAGTTAGCCTCCCCGAATGTAGGAGAAGGCTAAGTTAGCCTCCTTGACTGAAGGTAGTCATGGGTGAGACTGGATGATGACATTTAATGCTCCATTGATGTCAATTAATGTCAATAATACTTAGGATAGTCGTTTAACTAGCCCAATTTGACCAAAAAGAGTGTGTATGGTGGTAAATTTCTCCAACACCCCCCCTTAAGCTATACTCAGGAGGAGTTAGAAAACAAAAATGCATAAAAATGCTAGGTTCTTGGCAACTAAGGCCATAGGTCACCCTGTACAATGTTGAAATTGAAACAATGCTCAAAACAAACTAAGCGAGGAAAAGAGGGAAAACCCAGTGGGAAAATCCCCCCCTCAAGTTGAACACTGAAAGTAGTCTGAATCACCCTGATGAACTCACCCCCAACAATGAATGGAGGTAAGTGAACTTCTTTTCTAAAAATCTCTTGGTGAAGATGTCTGCAATCTTCTCATTAGTCGCGCAGTATTGAAAAATGATGGTCCTATCATGCACTAGCTCCCTGATGTAGTGCATGTGAATCTCTGCATGCTTGGTCCTCTACCTGGTAACTGGATCCATGGATATCTTAATAGAACTTTGATTGTCACAAAAGAGGACAGTGGACAAGGTACTACCAAGATCAAACTATGAAAGAATGCCTTGCAACCAAACTGCTTGGATGCAAGCATTCACCGCTCCTCAATACTCGGCCTCTGCTGAAGATAGTGCTTTGGAAGCCTGCTTTTTGCTTGAACAGAAAATGGGGCCACCACCAAACATGAATAAATATCCAAAAGTATACTTCTGATCAATAGAATCACCCGCCCAATTGGAATCTGTGTATCCAACCAGCTCTAGCTCGAAGTCTACAGCATAGTGAATGTCGTAGATCCTGGTTCCCTGAATATACTGGAGTATCCTCTTGGCTGCCTTCCAATGAAAATCATGAGGCTGCTACATGTATCTTGATACAGCATTCATGGCATAAAAAATATCAAGCCTAGAATGTGTCAAGTACAACAAGCTACCAATCAGTTGTCGATAGATAGTGCAGTCTGTGGGAGGTGTGCTTTTTCCTTCTTCAAGGCTGATCCATGAAAGGAAAGGGAATGGTGCAGGACTACATTCATCCATGTTAAACTTTACCAATAGGTCTGAAATTTAGTTGGACTGAGTGACCATAATCCCATCATAATTTTGTTCAATTTCAAGCCCCAAAAATTGTTTTAGAAGCCCCAAATCACTCATTTCAAAGGCATTGTGGAGAGCAGTTTTGATGGTTGAAATGGAGGTAAATGTGCTACCTGTGATCAGTAAGTAATCAACATATAAAACAATGATAATTATATGACCATCATACTTCTGTAAATAAACATTTGGATCTGATCTACATCTCTAAAAGTTTTACGAGAGAAGGAAGGCATCCATCTTGGAATACCACTCTCTTGGGGCTTGTTTTAACCTGTATAGTGACTTCTTTAGGTTGCAAACCAAAGATGGATCAGTGATGTAGCCCTCAGGCTGCTTCATGTATATCTTCTCATGAATATC
This sequence comes from Pseudotsuga menziesii, assembly GCA_001517045.1. Classification (NCBI taxonomy): domain Eukaryota; kingdom Viridiplantae; phylum Streptophyta; class Pinopsida; order Pinales; family Pinaceae; genus Pseudotsuga; species Pseudotsuga menziesii. The sequence goes on from LPNX010544329.1 coordinate 182,799, forward strand.
TCCATGCATAAAGGCTAACTTAAAATGCATGTGATGCACTTCCCAGTGCTTGGATGCTGAAATTGCCAAAACAAGGCGGATGGAGTCCATTTTTGCAACTGGTGCAAAGGTCTCATGGTAGTCCACTCCTTGGACCTGAGAGAAACCTTTTTCTACCATCCTTGCCTTATATTTTTAGGTTCTTCCATCGGCAGCAACATTTTTCCAAAACACCCACTTGCACTGAACCAATTTCCTTCCTGGAGGAAGAGAAACTAGCTCCCAAGTAGTGTTTTTCTGAAGAGAATTCATCTCTTCATCCATGGCAACTTGCCATCTCAGATCATTCCAAGCATGGTAGTAGGATTTTGGATCTGAACTAATAATCAAATATCAAGTTTCAGAAATCAAATTATCAGGACAAGAGAGCGCAATACTTGCTCTTTGGAAATCAGACCAGGTTCTCCTTGTGTCATCCAGATTTCCAATGTTGTCTCCTCCGGAGGAGAGTGTCTGTCGGGCCCATGTAGGAAGATGATTTTGCACTTCAGGTTCTGATTCAGCATCTGATTATTGCTGCACACTAATATCAGAAATCAGAGGATCCAAATCAGGGTCATCACACCCAATTTCATAATCCAAATTATCAGTAGAATAGGAAGGGAAATCAGCAGTTTTCTCCTCACTAGTTCCACCTCCTGAAGAGGCTCATCAAACTTGACACTTCTCTCGATGATGATATGTTTTGTCCTAATATATAGCATATTGAAACCCTTAAATTCATCAGGATACCCAATAAACAGAAATTCTATGCTTTGTGGTTGCAAAACCCTTCTTTTATCAAGCGGAATCCGGGCCCATGTAGTGGACCCAAACACCCGTAGGTTCGACACATCTGGCTTGTGTCCGAAGTATGCTTAGAAAGGGGTATTCCCTTTCATGGATGAATGTGGCACCCTATTCTAAATGTATTCTACAGCATGCATGGCTTCATCCCACAAATTTTTAGCAAGCTTCTTAGATTCCAACATACAGGTGGTCATCTCCTTGAGAGGCCAGTTCTTCCTTTCCGCTACTCCGTTCTGCTGGGGAATGTAGGGAATTGAATGTTGGACCTGAATACCACTTTGGGAGAATATGTACATAAAATCATTACTGACATACTCCCCTCCATTATCAGATCAAAATATCTTGATCTTAATCCCAGAGGCATTTTCGATCAAGGCCTTCAATTCAGAAAATTTTTCACATACTTATGATTTATTTTTGAGAAAGAAAACCCATGTATACCTTGAAAAATCATCAATAAAAGTAAGGAGGTACCTTGATCCATTCATGGATATTACAGGAATCAGACCGCTGATATCATAATGTATCAGCCCCAATATTCTTGTAGCTCGGTTTTCCTTCCCCCGATCGAACTTGTGCTCAGGGTGTTTTCCAACCTCACAGCCCTTGAAAATTCTCGTGGTTTCCTTGATGACTGAGAGGCCTTCAACCATGGAGTTTTTCTGTAATTGCTGCAAATATTTGAAATTAATATGGAAAAACCTCTCATGCCACAGCCTACTAACCTCACTTCCATGAGTTAGTAGAGCGGTGGGCTTTGCATCTGCAACAAAGTGAGAGAACTCATAGGCTTTTGCATGATGATTTGCAAGGCCTTTTGCAATGAGTTTCCTGGATGCAATTTATGTTATCTCAACATCATTTGGTCTGAAAGAGACTCTCTTAGGCACTCATGTATGTGTCATCTGATAGACAATAAGGAGATTTGCTGCTAGAGACGGTACACACAAAACATTAGAGAAAAAACCATTTTTCAAGATCTACAGTACCTTGTCCTTCGGAAATGATGATGGAGTCATCTCCCATGTGGATGGGGATGGATTTTTTGGTCTCCAAGAATGAAAAGGATTCTTTTTCAGCCATCATGTGATTCAAAGCTCCAGATTCAATCAATAGTGCTTTGGACTTCGAAGTGCTTGCCATGAGGGCATGACCTTTCTCATGTTGTGGTTCCCGATCTTGGTGATCTCTCCTCTGAAAGCTCTCTAGAAGATTGATGTGATTCCTCTCAAGGAGAGAGGTTTCTTCATCAAGCTTCTTCTTCATGCAAGAATGTTTAGGGTGGAAGCCCTTCCTACAATAAGAACACTTGACTTTCTCCTTGCCATGGTGCCCTCTTTCTTTGTTCTTCCTCGAGCCGGAAGACTCATCATGTTGCTGATTTTCAACTCTAGGTTTAGGAGCATCAAACTTAGTTTTTTTATTATTTTGTTGCTTACCTTTACCCTTCAGATCTTTGAGCCCCAAGACATGTAGGGCTTGATCACAGGAAGATCAGATGATCCCCATTTGGACAAGCTTGTCATGTCCACATGTTAGGGACTCAATGAAGGCATTGAGTGTAGGCATGGTCCATCCAGGGGTTGTGAGCTTCCCCGCATGGAATGTAGAAATAAAAATTGAATAATTAGCCCCAAGTTTGGAGAGTATGGCGAGGATGAGCTGATCATCCTCCTTCTCCACTTTGCATTGCTTCAAGAGTAAAACAGTATGCTTGAACTTTGTGAAGAAATCATTCAGAGTCTCGAAATTGGATGGTTGGAGAGACATGAGTTCATTTTCGAGCTAGTAAACCCTAAAGTCATCATGCTTTCCATATAGAGATTCCAATTTGTCCCATATTTCTTTCGATGTCTTCAATCCCACAAGATGGAAGAGAAGGTCTCAAGAAATAGAGAGGCACAAGAAACCGAAGGCTTCATCCTTCTTGTTCAAGAATCTTGATTTTTCTATGGTGGATCCAGGCTCATCTTCAGTGTCCATGGTGATTCTAAAAAGACCTCTGGAGCGTAGCTGAATCTCCATATCACCTTTCAATGAGTGGAAATTGTGTGGAGGGAAGAGATCTAATGAGGAGGCCATTTGGATGTGCTGGAGCGAATGCTTAACCTGTAGAAACCTGAAAAATCAAAACAGAAAGGGCAATGTAAGGTTGGATGGCCTACACATTTTAGGCTTTCATCACACCAAGCATAGTTAATCAAGCAAGCTTTATCAAGAAGTTCTTTACTTGGGGTATTAAGTGGTAAGCCTTGGATTCTGGTGTAGTGCTGGAGTTTCGAGCTATTGCTCAAATTTCATGCAGAAGTTTGTCAAAAATCTTGTTTTTGAGAGATAGAGCTTTGTCCTGCCATAAGCTCTAATACCGTATTAATCTTGCACATTGATCTAGAAACAAATAATCAATCTCATCAAGAAATAATCAACAAATAACTCATGAAATGGTGTAATCGATCTACAGAATAGTAGTCGCTCTGTATATTCAATTCACAATGAATAATTACAATTACAATGTCAAGATACAACTTGAATGAGTGAGCAATTCGAATACCTAAGGAGGTCATTCAAATTGAATGAGTGAGTCTAGCTTAACTGATTGTAAGCCCTTGGTTCACACTCAGTTAATCACTGATCAAAACCCATAATTGACTCAACTAACCCTAACTAAAGTCAAAGTGCAATAAATGAATGAGTCTCAACTGAAAGAGATCAAACACATGTCATAGCTCACCAACCATCAAGAGGTAGCACTACACCGACTCCAATGAACCCCAATGAGGTTAATTGAAGTTGAACTGCACATCAAAAGTTGGTGGAGGCACCCCTGTTGACTCTAGTTCATTAAATAATCATTAAATAATATATTTAATGAGAGGAGGCACCTTAACTGACTTGTTTAACTGATTGTAACCACCAGTTAGCAATTAGGTGCATTAATATAACTCAGATCACCCCCGAAGTGCTCCAGTTAGCCTCCCCGAATGTAGGAGAAGGCTAAGCTAGCCTCCTTGACTGAAGGTAGGTGAGGGTGAGACTGGATGATGACATTTAATGCTCCATTTATGTCAATTAATGTCAATAATACTTAGGATAGTGGTTTAACTAGGCAAATTTGACTAAAAATAGTGTGTATGGTGGTAAATGTCTCCAATAGTATAGATGTGGGATCGACTCTATTCTCTGGAGATGCCTCACCCATGAGGAGGCTGAACATGTGTTGAATGATTTCCACTCTGGATCATGTGGCAGTCATTTATCTGGGATGGCTACAGCCCAAAAAATCCTTCGCGCTGACTATTTTTGGCCTTCTCTCTTCAAAGACTATCATGAGGCTATTAAGAAGTGCCCACCTTGTCAACACTTTTATCCTAAAAAGCGCACCTATCCTGCTTTGCTACACCCCGTAATTTTCGTTGGCCCATTCGCCAAATGGGGGATTAACTTCATGCATTGTAAGCCTACCTCAGCTAGGGGGCATGGTTACATCATTGTAGCCATTGATTATTTCACAAAATGAGCTGAGGCCATGCCTACATATGCAAAATATGGTAATACTATCACTCTCTTCTTGTTCAATCATATCATAGCTAGATTTGGAGTTTCGCAGTCCATCATTACTGATCACAGATCCCATTTCTATAATCAAATGATGGAGGAATTAAGTGCCAAGCTAGGTTTTCACCATGAAAACTCTACGCCGTATTATCCACAAGCTAATGGTTAGGTAGAGGCCATTAACAAAGTTTTGAAAACTATACTTCGTCGGATGGTTGGAGATCATAAATCCAACTAGAAACATGTTCTTTTCTCTGCTCTTTGGGCTTATCGGACTTTTATGAAAACAACCACTAGTTTCACACCAGTCTAGCTTTTCTATGGACTCAAAGCTGTTTTATCGATTCAATGTCAAATTCCATCTTTACAACTTGTCGTCGAGCTTCTCCCAGACACTTCCGTAGAGGAAGAAATATTTTTGTACTTGAGTAACCTTGAAGAGACTCAGAGAGATTCTGCCTTGGATAATGAGGCACATAAGAAACGCGTCAAGGTGCAGTAGGATAAATCCGTCCAACATCGTGTCTTTAACGGGGGTGACCTAGTCTTGACTTATGATCAGAGATATGACAAACTAGGGAAGGGTAAGTTCAAGTCCATGTGGTATGGGCCTTTCATTATTTCTAAGGTGTTAGAGAAAGGAGCTTACAAGCTCATTGATTATGATGGAATCCCTTTCGGGCAGCCTCGCAATGGGTTGTACCTGAAAAGGTACTATTCCTAGGTCTTTCTTGGATAGTATCTTGTATATATGTATATTGATTGACTTTCAATGTTATTTTAGTATTTTCAAGATGGTTTTGAGTTTAGTGTCCACATCTGTTTATAGCATGTTTTGATCATGCAAATGGCTTTATACGGCTTTGCTAATGGTGCTTTCCACCACACCTTGAATCTCACCTCGGCTGCTTGGGTCCTCTATTCCCCAGCTAAAGATTTGGTCAGTTCAGGAGCAGTTTGTATAGGTCCCACTACTAATAACATTACCGAGTATGAAGTGGTCATCGGTATTCTAACTGAAGCTTCCTCCCAATATGTTCGTGATCTAGTAGTCTTGATGGACTCACAACTCATGGTTTGCCATTTAAACCATGTTTACACCATTAGAAACCCTGTACTCCTCCACCTCTTCTGGAGAATGCATTTACTAGAAAGATCATTTGAAACCATCACTTATAGCCATATCCCTAGGGAACATAATGTAGTTGCTAACTCATTAGCTAATTACATCCTAGATTGGCATATTTCCCATTCATGACATTGGAATCAAACATGGTACATTGTAAATAAACATTCAAAGACACATAAAACTCGTATAAAATTCATTTGCCACTTGAAACATATAAACACCATGTAAAAGTTTGTATATATATATATGAAAATGTTTACAAAAATAGGTCCCGAGACCTCATTTGAAGCACGTAGGCTTTCAGGAAAAATCATCATACAAAATCCTGAAGATGTCATCTTTCAGTACATATCTCATACACTAGTGGTGCTCCTGAAAGCACATCACTGCTCTAGCTACTCTACGCAGCAGCCTACTGAATCAACCCGGTACTCTCGTTGTGGATCTCTAATATCTCATCGGGAGGTCATCAATAGCAGCATCTGTGATATCCAAGGTCAACCTCTCCAGGTTTTCCTCTAGCTCCCCGGTGATATCATCACCCTGTGGTACAAAGCAGGCTCCAACTCACCTATCCAATGGAGAAACTCCTCCAGGTCACGCTGCTCCAACATCTGCATGAGAATATATAGGTCTCGTCACTTAATATAAAAAATATAAAACATTAAAAAAAAAAATATTTCATCCATTTTAGAGTTTCTTGCTTCTTACCGATGTTGCCCCACTGCTCACCAGGTGGGAGTTGTAGGCCAGGATCTCTGGTGAAGTCCGTACCTGCGTAATCATAATCCTCAACCATGAGGATCTGATCTCAGAGCCATCTGAAGAATAGGTCACCGAAATTCACCCTTCCCCTACCTGCTCCTGTACGAGCCATGACCTGGACCCACCTTAGCATACAGGGTTCTCGCGCTCTCAGACTCTGGAAGACCACCTGAGGTCTCATTTGTGGAACCTGCTCAAAGAAGAAGCAAGATAAAATGGAGCCAAAGCAAAACTACTTTAGCTATACCTACCGGTGACTTAGTCAGCTGATCTTTGAATACTGGAAGCATGGCTTCCACCCAGTTGAATACTGTGGGTTCCATGGCCTCTATGGCATGCAACATGTGTGCCCTAGAAGCCTGGTTCACACCTTGACTCCCATCCACCCTCTGTATAGTAAATAGGACGATCCATAGGGGCCCATTCATCACTGCTCTAATGGGGATTTTCTTCCCTGATGTCCTCGTCCCTGGAACATAGTGACGATCTATAAGCTCTTGAGTGGTAATATCCCCTCCATGGGAACCTATCAGTGAGATGGGGGCACCTTGTGTCGAGAGACCAGTCAAGAAGTAGATGTCCTCTCCTCTACTTCCACTATAATAATGTGGGCCCCCACCTCAAAGTACTGCTGCTCTGGATTCCACATCCGCAGTATGTGTTTTAGTAACCACTCATGTAACACCATGATTGGGATCTGAAAGAACTTCAGGAGCCCATAGTCCCATAATGTGGCAATAGAACTTTCCTTTCTCTCAGCAAAAGCATCATCATTGTCATGTGTTATTTCTTTCCATATCACCATGTTTTGAGCAACCAAGACCTATCAAAAACAATCATAGCATGCATTAGAATCATATTTATTCATTAAAAATCAAAAGAATGATTTTATATTGCTCATGCTATTAGTTTGAAATATCCATGGTTGGCACCGCCTGTGCACTATTGGAGATAGGCGATGGCACCGCCTGTCAACTATGTTATAGGCACGGTTCTCAGGTGGTACCACGTATCTCGCAAGGGGTAGGCAAGGTGCTTGCTTTTAAGGTTTTAGGGCTTGCCATATGAGCCCAAAACCCCACCAAAAATCAAAATAGACACTATGAAATGAAAGAATAGGGTTTTAACTGTTACTTGTAACTGACGATGCTCAAAATGAAATGTGGGAACTCCCGGTATCAGCTGCTGAAGATGTGGCCAAGAAAGTACTTCAAGTGCTCTCCGCTATGGGCAAATAGTGAAATGATTTGATTTTTTACTATTTACATGACTTATATAGGCATTTTTGGCTCTGACATACTATAGTTTTGATATAAAATCATATTTTAGTCAAATATTATCTATCATAATCCGTTAATGCTAGTTATGAATGCATTTAACACTTGTTTCTGAGCCGATTGCAAGATAAGAGAACTACAGAAAAATCTTTGGAAGTTTGTTTATGGCTTTTTCACACTTTCATAAAGCGGAAAAGGTCGATGAGCATATATTACGACACTTTGGTCACACTCTTTAAAACCTAGTATCAAAGGCTCCTTAAACAAGAAAAGATCATCGAGTCCGTTTCCAATTCTTTCCAGGCTTGTAAAAAATGACATTGTGTAAAGAAACCTCATGGAGTTCTCTTTAAACTCTTTTAAGGCTCCCTAAATACGAAAAGATTGTCGAGCGATCTTGTCTTCTTCACGCTCGTTAAAGTATTTGAAGAGTTGTCCATCCGACGGTAGGTTATCTCTTTTTTGGTTTGGGTAGGACTATTTACAAAAAAGGAACACTCTAGTCAATCATGACTGGAAGATTTCCCTAAGGTATGATTTTGTACTTTTTCGGGCCTTAGGGACTAAATCATACGAAAAAGGACTAATACATAAATTGGTCAAATTGTCCACATAATGTCTTTAAAATATTAAGCATTGATTGAATTGGTCAAATTGTCCACATAATGTCTTTATAAATATTAAGCATTGATTGAATTGGTCCAATTATCCACATAATGTCTTTATAGATATTAAGCATTGAATCAATAGGATGAAAAAAGGAATTCTAAATACCTATGTTGGTATAAATATAGATAAATACAATTACACATATCAGATATGTTGACATAGATAAATACAATTGCATGTATGTTGATATAGATAAATACAATTGTATCAAGTTTAATAAATGAGCAAATTCAAAATTCTAATTCTAAAGATCTAATTGCATCAAAATATAATATTATATTGAAAGTATTTAATAACAAGTAAACAAATTTAAAAGTTTTAAGCTTTATTCCAATAAAATAGATAAAGACACTCCCCTGAAATATAATGTCAAAAACAAATTTAAAAGTTTTAAGTTTTATTGCATTAACAAGATAATGGCACTCCCCTCAAATATAATGTCAAAATCAAGTTTAAAAGTTTTAAGCTTTATTGCATTAAAATAGATAAGGACACTCCTTTCAAATATAATGTCAAAATGTAATTACAAATGGTAGAAAAACAAATATTTGGATAAGAGACCTTTGATGCAAAATGTAAGGTAGAGAAGCTTTTGTCTAATATAAGTTAAGATATTATGTTATTTCAAATCCAAATGGAAATAATATTTTGTTCTAATGATATAAGATGAATTCATAATTTCACTAGTACAAAATGAGGAATTAGCTACTACGTGACTAAAAATTCTAGTCACCACACGGTTTTCAAGTGATTTACTATTAAATATGAGCAATTTTGATTGAACCATCTATAAACGACTAAAATTAACGACTAATTTAGTCACGAGTTAACAAATATGACTAGATAATAAGTGGCAGAGTTAAAAACAACTAACATAAACAACCAATTTAGTCACGACATAAAAAATGACTAGCTAGAAGAATATGAATTAGCCATTTACGTTAGTAATTTTTTATTGTCACTCCAACAATCAAAAATTTCAATTTTGGCAATGAAGTGTTACAAATTACTAAATTTTGACACTACAGATAGATTATCTCTAGATCCATTTGCGCTGTTAAAATTTAGTAAATTGTAACATTGTAGATGGATTTGTTTCACAAATGGTATTTGATGAATTAATCCTAATTAACATAACCCATAAGTTAATTTGTGCTGGATAAGTATAAGAACATGCTAACCATATTGCTACGTTCAATATCCATGGTCATTTTGTATACCTTATAAAATTAATAAAGTGGGATCTAAAACACCCAAGTTAGACCTAGTACTATAATATAATGCTTACTTTGAGGAGGCTATGGATATGTTTGATAACATATAGATACTGTTTGTATAGTGTTGATCAGCGTCTTAGACCACTCTTGCCTCCAGCAGCAGCCGTAGCACCAACTCTCTAGCATCGGTTTCATTCACGTTGGGCATGTCCATCAAAGGCACAAGGTGGGGGACTTGAGACAAAGTGTCGTTTTATGGCACAACATTTTATGAGTCCACTGCAATTGTGCAAAATAACGAGGTTGCATAAGGAGTGATTTTTAATCCTATTCACAAATGATCCCCTTAGGATTGGAAAGATACCAAGAATCTCACTATCGCTTAGTTCTTAAGGGTAGGGAAAAATAAATTTCCATTGTGTTACAAAATGCCTCTCATGACAGGGAAAATTTTGAAATGCCAATAGGATACTTATGTAGTAGAAATCTATACTAGGTGCAAGAATAATATATGAGAAGGAGAAGGAGGCCCATGGGAAACATAGACTACTGCTGCTGAACTAGTGATTTTTTAAAAACATCAGTACCACAAGTTTTGCACTTGTTTCTTTCCTTGACTAACTATGTTTCACAAAATTCATGTGCAACTAAAGAATAGATGAAAATGACAAGCATTACAGGTTCAAGCCTCATTCAACTATTTGTGGTTTATCACGTTTTGATGGGCTCATTATTATGTTCATCCATTTTTTCACATGCCATGGATTTTTTTCCACATGAACACTCATGTTTTAATACTCAACATGTACAACAATTACAAAACATAAATAGTTTATAAAGCATTATTTACATAAAAAAAAATTTAAAAATTAAAAATTGGTTTGGAATACAAATTCTTAGATTGATATTATAAAATCCTCCCTCAATTTGAAACTAACATTATTCACAATTTAAATTATACCTTATAAGTCATCTTTAACTTAAATATATGGTTGTTATTATCATTATTGAAGTTATCTTACTATCATTTTCTAATTGTAGGTTGGAACACAATTTCCAATAAGTTATCTTATCTAACAAAAACCTTTAATTTAATATATACATACATATACATATATATATATATATATAT
>LPNX010544329.1:193867-238656 GCA_001517045.1 Pseudotsuga menziesii
CCTTATTTTATCTGCATACTGTCTGTTTATAGTTAGTCAATGACACAAGGTTAGAGCTACTCTATATTTTTTTATCTAGTTGCTTTTTTGTATGCACTCCAATAACAATAGTTTGAAGGTACCAAGGGAGAGATTGTATGGCAGGTCTAGTATCAGGATTCTCTATTTAGTATGGACATTCATCCACGGAAGCCCACTACCTATGCCTCTGCTTCTATTGACTCTACTTCTTATGCCTTTAAGTTTATTTTCACAAAATTGTTCACCATTTTAATTTCCATTCTGAGGTATTGCTAACAGTCCAAACACAATGATGGAAAAAATCCTTTCTGGAGACAAGAATTCCATTCAAAATAACCCTAATCAAAGTAGCCAGGAGAAAAGAATGCCCATTGCAAAGCAATTGGTTCTGGAGCTTACGATTCCAGGAGAACGCTCTCCTCGACCTATCCAAGGTGCTTCACATTCTCTATTTTTTTATTTTAGACTTTAATTAAATATTTTTCATTAAAAACCATTAGTCGCATTCTCCCTTCGAAACCCTATATAAATTATTTCCATTGTGAAATTTTGGTTGTAAGATCGATTGCTTTTAGCAATTGTGGTGTTTCTTTTGTTTTCGATTCCTTCTCTGGATCAGGACTAATTTTTTTGGGAATATTAGAGCTAGAAAGTGTATTGTATTGGGAATTTTTTGAAGCTTTTAGGAATTCCAGGGAGCCTATGCTCTGGCAGTTTTAGGAAATTTGTTTCTTCAATGAGGGCTTCGGATGTCCTTTCATTGTTTCCTTTTACATATTATGTTTCCTTGTATATTGGAGTATAACTTGTTTTGAGATATTACACTGAGGTTCTATTTCGTTTTCGTTAAACCTTCCTAGTGTATCCTGTTGCCCTTCTCGTGGCTCTATGTTGGCCTGTATTTATTTTTGGGTGACCTTTGTTAATGGGCAATAAGTCTTAGAAGCACTGGTTTTCTAATTCCGATCTCAAGTGTTGGTCAAGAAAGTTTTCCTAAAAGAATAGAAGACTTGAAACAATAAAATATATCCGTTATGGAAGAAGAAACATCTATAATATCAATAATAAAACAACATTTCTAAATCACATATTTATCTTTCCAATTGACACTCAAAGCATATAATAAAATAGAAGCTATTTTCTAGTACTGATAATTTTTCTTTTCACCATGTGCCAGATTAACTATGTCAATAAGATATTGACCTGAATAGGTTGGTGGTTAGGAATGCAATCTCAATTGGTGAATTTAGTAGAACCTTTCCAAGAAAAACAAATAAAATGTCAACAGTAAAACAACATATTCAAATCATAGATTTATCTTTTCAATTGACACTGAAAACATATAATAAAATGGAAGTAACTTTCCAACCACTGAAAACATATAATTCCTAGCCACCAACCTATTCGGATCAACATCTAATTTCCAGGAGATGTTGACCTGAATATGTTGGTGGTTAGGAATGAAATCTCAATTGGTGATTTTAGCATAACCTCTTCAGTCTAGGATTTGTCATTTCACGAGTATTTTTTGCTTGTGGTGTGTTTTTTTGGGAAGACACAAGTAGATGTTGACCTAAATAGGTTGGTGGTTAGGAATCTAATCTCAAATGGTGAATTTAGCATAACCTCTTCAGTCTAGGATATCTCATTTAACAAGTGTTTTCAGTTTGTGGTGTGTTTCTTTGGGAAGACACAAGTAGATGTTGATTTGGATAGGTTGGTGGTTAGGAATGCAATCTCAATTGGTGACTTTAGCAGAACCTCTTGAGTCTAGTATTTCTCATTTCATGGCTGTTTTTCAGTTTGTTGTGTGTTTCACTAGAGGAAATTTCAACTCAAAATGGGCCTCCTAAGGAAAATTAATAAAATAATATCTATTAATTTTCAAAGAATAAAAAGAAAAAACTATTTTTTTATTTGTATTTTTGACATATCTCCCTGTGTTTTTACTCAAAATTCGATCGGGAGAGCTCGTTGGATGTGGAATTAAATTTTGCATCCAACAAGTACCCACTCGGCATACTTTTGATGGGCTCCGCGACCCCAAAAACAAGAAATACCTAAAAAATGTGATGATGATGTCATCATCATGTTTTCAGGTATTTCTTGTTTTTGGGGTAGCGGAGCCCGTCAAAAGTATGCTGATTGGGTACTCGCTGGATGCATAATTTAATTCTGTATCCAACAAGCTCTCCCGATTGAATTTTGAGTAAAAAAACAGGGAGATATGTCGAAAATACGAACAAAAAAAATAGTTTTTTTATGATACCTATCCCCAAATTTATATTAAAAAATTGTTTAAAAGGTGCTCCCTTTTTTAATTTTAAAGCATTTTGATTGGCTAATACATGATGACATGGAATTTGTGTTATTTTTGGAAGGCCCATTTTAGATTGAAATTTCCTCTAATGTTTGGGAAGACACTTTCCTCTAATTTTGACCTCCCATATCTTGGTATTATGAATAGTAGTAAGAAGTTATCGAATATGGAGTCAGTATGTTCTATAAATGGATTTTTATTTCCTTATTTTTAACAAGATACAGTTTTAGAATAGATTAAATGTGCCCATATAGTAAATGAGATCTCGATGATGATCTTCACGGCCTCAATGGTCCATTGATGGTGAGTCTCTTGTCAACTTTAAATTGAATTTCAATTAAGGAAGAAGCTGGGAGATCTATATTTTCCCTAATTTGTTTCTTTATTCCATTCCAGATGAATCTGATTTTTTATTTGTGAATGTTGATCCATTTTCATAGGAGGAACGATTCATGAAAGAACAACGATCATAAGAGGAAAGTGATACAGGAATAGGTAGACAATCATCATCTTTAGACGCACATTTAAATGATAAAGTTGTTTGGCTCCCTAATTTTGACCTCTCATCTTTCAGATGATTTCCTCTCTAATTTGGATCTTTGTTCTTTCAGAATTCAGATCAGTTCCTCGGAAACAAGTCAGGCATTCGAATCCTAAGGCAACAGTTTAACAATACCGATTTCCAGGGAATGGCACTCGATCATTAACTTATCCTACTTGGAGTTTGCTGGCTTCTCTTTTTTTTAACACAAAATGGTGGTCTATAGATGTATGTGTTTATACAAATACCGGATTGTAAGGGTGTTAGAATATTTTAGAATATTTTTGGGTGAATAATGGGATATGCATTGAATTTTTTCATTGTTCATGTCTGAATCTGTTTTACATCACAGTGTTGAAATGTTTTCGGGAGAATAATAATGAGACATGAAATTTTTCATTCTTCATGTCTGAATCTATTTTACATCACAGTGTTGGAATATTTTCGGGAGAATAATGGGAATCCATTCCTCCCCTTAAATCCTACATAACTAAGTTGAACCATAATGATGGAATAACCGAGTTGAACCATTTTTTGAAACTAGACTATCCTCTTCTAAACTCACCACATTATCGTGGTTGAAACCCTTGGGTTTTCACCATCATGTTTTCTGGATAACGAGGGAATTTTTTCACCGTTTTTTGGTCGTCGGTTTGTCGTGGGTTTCTCTGGTGCATAGAAGTGTTGGAGGAGGCACGTTGGAGAGCCACTACATAGCATTCTTGGAGGTAAGGTATATTGTGTTTAATCTCTGATGAAAAATGCCTTTTAATTCTTTTATTTATTAGGGGCTCTGTTCCACATAGATGAGTGATTACTCAACTGAGATTTGGGATTGAAAGAGAACCACCGCTTGTTAGATATTTGGGCACTTGTTAGACCTCAACAATGACTGTGACTGACAAGTCTCATGATTTAATTTGCCGCTGACATGTATGGCGGCTCTTTGATACCCTGTCCCAGTTTCATTCACCAATCAATATTCAACAGTCTCCTTAGCTATGACTCCATTGTACTGAACCAAAGACGCAGTCACATGACTCAATGGTTGTCTAAACTGGGATTTCTATCATATAAATGAATTGGATCCTCTTATTTGTCATGACAATGTATGTGGATGTCAGCGCTGCAGGGTGAAGTGGGTTCATTCTAAAATTGTAATTGAGTGACAATTGTGGACCAGTGATGATAGTTTCTATTCTCACATACCCTTTTTGCTAAACTCACCATAGAGGTTGTGATGCCAAAGAAGAATTTACCCATCAATGCGATTCTTTGTTTAGAAGAGCTTTGCAAAATGAATATTAGTTCGCATTGCATAATTGTGAATAGTAGGCTATTGGTGCACGAATGTACAAGGTAAGGGTATGCTTGTTATGTATGAAGGCTCTATTACCATAATGATGGATTTGGTCACTGAGGTCCATCCCCCTCTCTTGAGTCAAAGTTTGATCAAGTCTACAATTGAACCCCCTGGATTGTCTAATCATTCACTTCGCAACTTTTCCATTCTTTTCATTATGGGGATTCATTTTTTCTGCATGGCTCCTAGGAAACAGGTTTATCAGATGTTTAATCTTACAAAGTCACTATTTTCTTGTTATTGATATGAGTGCTTTTAGCAGAGAGAAGAAATGTTTTGATGCCTATTAGTTTTGTTGTTTAATTCCTTGAAAGCATTCTTGGGTGAAGGATAAAAGTCAAAGTTTAGATTTGACATGTTCTCCCTCATATTTCCTCTAAACATAGGCAAATTTATGTAAATGTTTATTCAAGAAAACTTGAAAGAAATTACTTAAGAGAAATTAAGTTCTGTCAAAAAATTAAATAGTTATTCATTCTCATATAAGATAGGAAGTTTGATCTTCAACAATGTTCATTTATATCTCTCCTGTTAAGGCTAGCATGAACTTTGTCATTATAAGCTGCAGTCCTTCCAAACATCAGTGGTAAAAGTTTTGCCTTTGCATTCATAGGCTCTTCTTTTAGGAATTAGGAACCAATTTTAGTTTCAAGTGTACTTATGTTGATTCTCACCTTGATTCTGAACTAGCTTTTGACTTAGTCGAGCCGTGTTGAGAATGGTTAGGGCCTGCCCTCTCCCTCCACAGGGCATGCTAAGATGACATAATTGGCTTTTAATATGCATTCTCTATGTTGAGAAGTATGGGCATGATTCAAATAGAGAGGTTGATCTGAAGCATGCCTCAGATCAATTTAACCCTGCATGGCTTTCTCAGAATTGCTAGTGCAGACCTCCCAATCTACGAGAAGAGCATGGAGGCCTATTAAGAATGAAGTTGTGTTTGAGCCTTGACACTCACTAGGTCAAAATCAAAATAAAAAATTGTTGACTCTATACTGACAGTTGTCTTCTCACCAACTAGATAAAGGAAGATGTACTTTATGGACGTAAAAGTTTACAACTTGGGCAGGAATTTTTTTTATAAGGTTTGAAATCCCTCTAAACAAATGAAAAATTTTACTACTACAAACATGCCAAGAACTTACCAGATAATCAATTTTTTGTATTGACATGGTTGTATTCATTCATCGTGTTTGCTTGATTAGGCCTTCCTATTTTATACAAAAGAATAATCTTTGTCTACTCAGCTCTTTAACAAAAGATTATTATGCCCTATGTGGAAGCATCGTGAACATGCTTATGTTCACCATGACCAAAGTTATGAGTTATGAAAAGTTTGGATGGATGTAGGAATGGGAATTGACCTTTCATGCTCATAAGGAGATTCAAAAACCATTAGCTTCCATATTATACTGTCTATAATGAGGTCCTTACGACCTAAAATAGAGCCATTGTAAATATTAAATGATAAGTGAGAGCCATAGAACATACATCATAGTCAGCTGGGAAGACCATCAATCTATATCCCATGCAGTGATCCAAATTTTTTTTCCAAGTAACAACCTCATGGAAAACCCTCCAAGCACTTTCCCATGATTCATGGATGGTAAATATTGTAACATTGTAAACCATCAGCCCTGATTATAGAGAGCCTAGCCCTGAGGGGATTAAGAGAGTCAAACCTGTGACATCCCCACCTATAGGGGGAGAGATATCATATCTGGATCATGATCACTTGAGCTAACCCTCGAGGCTACAATGTCCAAGGGTTATCCACAATAATTGTAGCAATTAGATGTTTAAATAATACATTTACCACTGATGTTATTATTTCACAGGATAACCAGGTCAAGTTGATACATCCAAAGATGAATGGCTACACTTGGTGTGAACTTGACGATGCCCTACTTATCCTCCTCACTTTCCTCAGCATACTTGTCGTCTACAAATGGGCTAAGAATATCATGATCTTGAAGCAGATCCAAGAACTTCTCTTGATCAAGAGATCGATGATTTTCTCTATATTATTCTTTTCTGATGGATCTCCTCCATGTCTTCAGCTATAAACTTATCTTTCATGTTTGTCCTTGACACCTCTGAATATTCTTGATATGATTTTTTTAGGGTTGACTGTCATCATACTAGGCAGTAAAAAAATTTACAGGTTGATGGAGAAGCTTCCTCTTGCTAACACCCATCTGTTTCTGCAATCCACTCTTTTTTTATGAAGGGTTTAAGTGCAATGATTATTTTATTTATTGTTCTTTGTTTTATTTCTTTCATTTTTGGACCTTTTTGTTTGGGAATCCATGGATAAAATTTATGTTTCTTTGAGCTTGACACATTAGTTCATCGACCATAGGTTTTAATCAATTTGTATATGTTGAATTGGCCATAACATGGTGTTATTTAATGTTCCTTTAGTCAGTCATAGTATGACTTAGCTATTACCGTCCTTCACGCTTGCAGTTGTCTTAGGAAATAACAAAGGTAAAATGGGGGAAGGCATCCACATCAATGGGATTCCAAATGGGAAGTATGTAGTGAGAACTTCAGCACTTTTGTCTCAAAACAATGAGTTCTGCTTTGCACTTGGTGGAAACAAACCAATCTGTAGTATTTTAATTGCCAACAATGGCATGGTAGTAGTCAAATTTATGCGGAGTGTTAAAGCATGGGATTATGAAACATTTGGGACTGAAAAATATATTTTAATGGTGGCTATGGCCACACCTGAAGATATCAGGATCATTGCTGAGCACATACGAATTTCTGATCAATTTGTAGAAGTTCTAGGAGCTACCAATAATAATAACTATGCAAATGTTCAATTCATTACAGAGGTTCGTTGTATAGTGATACATTAAATGAGATTTTAGTTTTCACAGTATTTATTTGGAACATATGTATCTTAAAAGCATGGAAAATTTGTCTTTTCTTTTTGATGTAAAGCATGGATGATTTCCTTGTTCCTTCATTTCATGTTTTCCTTACTCTATTTTGATTCTCCTTTGATATCAAAGCTGTCCTTTAGTAGATGTATTAAGGATTATGGATTCAGAGATAATGCTATACTGGACTAATCCCTCCCCCCATGTTTTTAGTGATCCATCAATTCATTCTCTCCCTTGAGATTCATTCTATTTTGAATCTAGACAGTCTTGCACATTTACAAATATCTTGCTTGACTATAACCTTTTTTGTTTATACAGATAGCAGAGATTACCGATGTTTCAACAGTTTGGCCAGGTTGGGGTCATGCATGAAAAAATCCTAAACTTCCTGATGCATTAATTGCTAGGGGTATAGTATTTCTTGGACCCCCTGCTGCACCCATTGTAGCATTAGGGGATAAAATCAGATCCTCACTAATTGCACAAGTAGCAGGTGTTCCAACCCTTCCATGGAGTGGATCTAATGTAAGTGGCGATGGGCGTACATTATATCTGCGTTGACCTTTTTATTTTTCATCTAGATCCTAGGAACTTAACTATTAAATCAAAACAATAAACTGGTTTCATGCAATATTCCATATAAGTACTCTGTCTTGTATTACTATGGTTAAAATTCTCTACAAACATGCATGTAAAGATTTCACCTGAAAGCTGTTCAGATTCTATGCCTGAAGAAATGTACAAAGCAGCATATGTCTATACAAGTGAGGATTTCATAATGAGTTTCTAGACAGTTGGCTATCTTGCTATGATAAAATCATCTTGGGGAGGTGGTGGCAAAGGAATTCGAAAGGTATGTGATCATTCACCAGGTGTTACTTTGTTGCATTCACCAGGTGTTACTTTGTTGTTGAAGATGGATGAAGCCTTGGCTGTGTTTTTTTGGTATTGCTAGGAAGGTTGGCTTCTAATATAAATATTCTAATTAATCCAAGCTTTACAATTTCACCACTATTATGAGATTTGTATGGCAGGTTTACTTCATTTTCTCTCATAATAGATCCATTGATACTTGTTGTAAAAATATACTAATTCTGCTTGAACAAGTAGTTCATTATTGGAACAAAAATTTAAATAGATCAAGTAAAGAAAGGAAATATAATTTAACTATGAAAAAGGAAATACAAATATGGATCTCAAAGTGATTCCTATAGTTTCATACGTGGAAACTATATACTAAAATCTGGGGAAAATGTTTATGCCCACAACCCTGAAATAGGTAGCCCTAATGACAAGTAACCCAAGCATAGACTGTAATGATGATGAGAAAGTATAGAAATAGGACAACTCAGTCTGGACTTTGAAATAATCCTCTAGGAAGCTTCATCAACCCAGAGATATCCACACATGTGGTCATGAATTTTACTTCAGAGCCTTATGTGACAATGCTTATCTAGCACTGCTATGGTTAGGATTCACAAGGCCAGTGATAATTTATAATATATGTGTTGGTCATTCGAGGCATACATGGTTCAGAATCTCTTCCCCCACTTTGAAGAACTATTGTCCTATATGCAAGATGATGAAATCTGTTTTCAATATTCTTAGCCTGTTATATAATAATAAAAATTGCCATACTTGTCAAGAAAAATATTGATAACATTCTTGATCTTCAGCCAAGATGGATATAAGCTTTAGCTCCAGAAGATTAGAAGTTCATAAGATGTTTTGTGGCATCTATCTACCATGTGGCATGTTCTACTAGCAATCAGTTGTTTCAAAATTTTCATCAATTTACCCATGTCAAATTATATCACAAGTATCACATTGTATGCCCATTACAGACATGATGGGTTAATCCCTCATGTAGTTAGTTGCTTAGTTGCTTGGCCTGCCATCTACAAAGCGGCATGCACATTTTCTTAAGAGAGTTGAAAGTCACATCAATATACCTACATAGCATAATTACCAATTCAATAGTCCTTAAAAGGAACCGTGGTCCTTATTGGAAAAGCTTTGAATGTCTGTTAAAAACTCTCACTCATTCATATTTTTGAATCCAAAGGCTGGCTTGTGTCATTCTTTGTACCCTACAATTGAAGTATTTTGAATTCAAACTAGCTGTCTCATATGTATTTTATAAGGATCAATGTTTCATATTGGTCCCTCTCTTATATCTATTCTAGGTCCTTGCCTCTTAGGTTGTGTTGGGATTTTGCTAAGATTGTAGTCATATCATAGAGCTATATAATTTTATCTGCAGTACATTAACTAGTTTGAACATTGCATGTATGGAATCCTGTTCTAACTCATTGCAGTTCTTGCAAACTGTATGGATGCTTGAGATATACTGAACTAATTTCCTAAAGTTTATCTTAAGCACAAAGTCATCTACTGATGTGGAGACTTTCATGTGGCTTTGTTGATATGTCGATGCTGTCAATCGGAATATAAAATGGGAATTAAATTATAACAATTGCATCATTTGGGCTATGAAGCTTTGATTTCCTCATGTGTTCAGCCATGCTATGGCCTAGCCTTTTTCTAATAGCTTTATGGAAAAAATTTAGAAAGTGTAATTGCAGAGCATCTTACTTTATAAATATCTTATATATGTTAGCTAGATTTAATTAGATAATGCATCTCATTAGGTCTTGGAAAATCAATGTTCTCTATGTAGGTTCATAATGATGAAGAATTCAGAGCCCTATTTAAGCAAGTACAGGGAGAGGTTCCAGGTTCACCGATATTTATCATGAAGGTTGCATCTCAGGTACTAAAATAATTCAAGAAATAATGAATGGCTGATAATGGAACTTAGATGACATTTCAGTTGTTGCATAGACACCACTTATAATGGTATTCATTATTGAAGTGGAAATGGTTATTGATTTATGAGATTTTGTAGTGAGTGAAGAATAGGTTTGTCTCTATTGTTATGTCTAATCCTGTATGAGACAAGAGGTGGCAAAGTTGACTCTGGGCCTACTTTTCTGTTTATTCATGAACAGTTAATGCTTCTATAACACATCAATAACATACATAACTCTGCCTCTACAGAGTCGACATCTAGAAGTGCAGCTACTTTGTGACAAGCATGGAAATGTGGCAGCTTTGCATAGTTGTGATTGCAGTGTTCAAAGAAGGCACCAAAAGGATGGGATTTCTCTCCATTTGTCTTATATGAATTTTGTTTTTCAATGAAATAGATTAGATGGAATATGATGTTAATTTATTTATTATGTCCTATCAAGTTAGACATCTTAAGCACTGTGTTGAATACTGTGTTACTCTCAGGACGCAATGGACTCTCTATTGTACTAACATATATACATATAGAATAAGGAATCATGTTACCATTATCACTAAATGCACATTATTTCAGCATTACTACTAAGCATTGGGTATGCAATTTTTGTTAAGGATGTCAGTTCTTTTTTATTTACAGATTATAGAAGAGGGTCCAATTACAGCTGCTCCACCTGAAACTGTGAAGCAATCAGAGCATGGTGCACAGAGACTTGCAAAGTGTGTAAACCATATTGGGGTTGCAACTGTTGAGTATCTTTATTGCATGGAATCTCGCGAGTATTATTTTTTAGAACTGAATCCTCGTTGACAGGTATATAGAATTTTCTTAAGTAAGCATTATGAGCATGGAACTAATAATGTTGGATTTGAATTTCTAGTTGTCTTGAGGTGAATAGAATGGTTTCTTTATTAAGTTGACATGCCTTCGTAGGTTGAGCATCCTATTACATAGTGGATAGTTGAAATGAACTTACCTGCAGCCCAAGTTTTTATAGGCATGGGAATTCCTCTTTGGTAGATTCTTGGTATGCACTTAGTAAGGCTACAGGTTGAATTATCTTTGTTGATATTCTATTATGACGACACTGATGGAAACCTACTATGCGCCAATGTTCTTGGTGTTCATATGCCTTAGAAATAAGACAATTTTATGTAAAGGAAGGAGGAAAAGGCTATGATGCTTGGCAGAAGACAGGGGTGATAGCTATTCCATTTGATTTTGACTTGGCAGAATCTGTCAGACCAAAAGGACACTGTTTAGCAGTCCGTGTGACAAGTGAAGATCCTGATGATGGTTTTAAGCCTACCAGTGGCAAAGTGTAGGTCTGAAACAATGCTATTAGGGACACTTATAGAGAGATATTAGGGTGGGAATAAATTGGAATTTTTTTTTAGAAATTAAAACATAGATACCTTTTGTCAAAAGTTATTTTGTTGTTGAAATTTGTCTTGTATTTGTGAAATATTTGCAAGAACTCAACTTTAAAAGAAAGCCAAATGTATGGGCATATTTCTTTGTTAAGGTATTGACCTCTCTTTGTACATAATATAACTTAAATTGCTATTTCATATTTTCTCTTGCATCTCACCCTCCAAATACATGGAGCATGCTCTTTCCTCATGGAACGCCATATGGGACAGGAAGTAGTGGGTCATTGCAATGAATTCGTGATGCAAAATCTCTCTACAAATTGGTAGGATCTGTATAAATTCATTTACTTCATTCCCTTCTCTATAGCAGGGTTATTAGTATTTTCTTGCCTTGGTGGCAAGATTCCAACTTCAATCACATACAGTGAAAAGTGGGAAAAACAATTCTTCATGTACCCACCATGTGCCCTGTGATTCCTTTAACTAGCTATTGCATCACATCCTCTGGTTTCCATTTGCACATTCGTGAATCATGGATTTCAGATAATGTAGCTGTCAAAGTTTCCCCAAAAGACTAAAATTACCATGCCATACCTAAATCCTGAAAGTGTTGAAATTTGTAACATGATTTTGACTAAAATAAACTCATTTGTTTTTCATGGTCATTGCAGTCAGGAGGAGGAATCCACGATTTTTCAGATTCTCGGTTTGGTATGTACACATTTATTTTTCAGTGGCTTAATAATTGCTTCTGTTAAAGGTATGTACTATTCATAACAAATAGTTATGAGCTTCAGGTCACGTGTTTGCTTTTAGATAATCTCTAGCTTTGGCCATAGCTAATATGGTACTTGGACTGAAGGAAATTCATATTCGAGGAGAGATTCATACTAATGTTGACTACACAGTTGACCTTCTCCATGCATGTTAATAATTTTAGATATGCAACATTAAAAATACATCATGCTATGAAACTTTCTTAGGTATGGTTCCAAGTAAATCATGTGGGGAAATTTTTACACTGTTATATGATAGTATTGTTTATTATAGAGCTGTGTGAAAGATGGGTGTTCATTTTTTACAGGATGTGGAATATAGAGAAAACAAGATTCATACAGGTTGGCTTGACAGTCAGATTGCAATGCATGTTAGAGCAGAGAGGCCACCTTGGTGTCTTTCAGTGGTTAGAGGATCACTCTATGTAAGCCTTTGAATCAGTTCAAGTTTTGTAAAAGCTTGAGGGACTACTATGTCCTGTTATTTCCTTTGTTTATCATTTACCCGATATTGAGCTCTAACATGCTCATTTTATGTCAGAAAGCATCAGCGATGAGTGCCGCAATCATTTCTAAATATATTGGGTATCTTGAGAAAGGACAAATCCCTCCCAAGGTAGGTTGTGTAAAGCTTGTACCTTTATGGAAGGAAATTATTACATTTACAGTATAGCTTGTACCTTTATGGAGGGAAATTTGTCAAAGACATGTCTTATGTGACATTGTGACCCTTTTAATCTTTTAAATTTGTATTAATGTATGTTTTTGAAATGCAGAATATCTCTTTGGTAAACTTTGTAGTGTCTCTCAACATTGAAGGGATCAAATACACGGTATGCATTCCTTTAAAAGTTGACAGTTAGTTCTATCTGTTTTGCTAATTAGTTTACTATTTCAAAGTGGAATAACAGATATTATTTCACAGTGGAATAACATAAGCTCTATTTGTATATGGAATTTCATCTTTAATTGTAGATTGAAATGGTAAGGGGAGGACCAGGCAGCTATAGACTAAGGATTAACCAATAAGAACTTGAAGCTGAAATACACACACTATGTGATGGAGGGCTACTAATGCAAGTGCCTCTCTCTATTTCCATATGTTTTACATTCACACCCTTTGCATTGTATGTTACAAAATAACCTCGGGATATTTGTCCTAACATGGATTTTTCTATTTTTCCCATTTAATTTTGTTGAATTGAATGGGAAAAACAAAATTGAGCCTTCAAAACATTTGAAATGCATAGCAACTAGCCTTATGCAAATATGATAGTTGATATGATAATTTCTCTCAAGTGAAAGGTTTGATTTTTTGTTGTTGTTATCTAATAGTTATTTGAACATTGCTTTGCTGATATCATTTGACTTCCCTTCTTACTATGGTAAAATTTCATGGTTCATTATAGTGGGTTCATTTTGAAATTATTTCAGTGTTCTTTCATAATGTTTCTTTTCTTATCAGTCTTATCCAAGGTCAAGGATATTATAGACTTTATTATAGTAGGTAAATATTTTTTTGTTTGATGCATACATGAACACCTGCAAATACTTGTAAGATGGCATAAAATATAATTAAATTAACAGAGTAATAGAAATAGTGAAATATAGTGATAAGGAATGAAGGTGATAATTCTTGTAGTAATTAGCTATACAGTTCTTTGTGGCAAGAAAATTTGTAATGAATAGGATGTTTTGCTTCCAAATTTTTGAAAGTGATTATGAATTTCAGAACATGCAAACACCCATGTCTGTAAGAAAGTCCAGAATGATAAGAAAAGACACAATTGGAGAAGTGGTAGATAGGGGCAAGTCGAAAGTTCGTGATCATCAAGGTTTTCTATAATGAAACATGGTTTTATTAAAATTTCCTTCTTTTCCTGCCCACTTGTTAACATTTGGATCATGGGTTGTAATGTTATATTTGCAGATGGCACTATTGCAGGCTTCTGTGAAATGTTGGATGATTATCTTGAGAGAGCATAAATTCCTGGAGAAGATGAAGGTGAAGAGGAGGGCGCATGGCTTCCTCTTTCTAAAATAAAACTTCTTGCAAATGAAATCATGTCTGCACATTCAAGGAATACTTTACATCTAGCCCCAGTGGACACTATTGTAAGACTGTTAAGTTTACTTGATCGTCATATACGGGGTGGGCATGCCATGACAGTGGATGAAGAAGATGATGTGAGTCTAGATAATAATATGTTCAGTTGAATTTTATTTTCAAATTAACAGCATGGCTCACAGTGTGTGTGTGTGTGGTGGGGGGGTCCTCTTAAAAACTTTATTTAAGTTCTCCAAGAAATTCCTTATGTCCTGCAAATGTTATGTTCTTCATTTTAGGCATTGTTAGCTAAACAAATTGTTTGACATCTATTACACAAACTATATTACCAAGGAGCTCATGCATGGTAGTACTGGATGATAGAAATCAGCCTTCTAGGTAATCATTAGGCTTTAGGGTGACTGGAAGAAAAACTGCAAGGTTTCAGGTGACAGGGTAGGCTGTTCCACAATGTCCGAGGTATGTGATATCCGTACTCTGTTGAATAAAGAAGTGAATTAAAGTTTAGGCTTGTATTGTTGAGAATCCATTTTTTTAAGAATGTCACTGTAATACTATTTCATGTGGATGGTCACACAACTAATATATGACTTACACTTGTCTAAGCTTGTTTGATTTTTATAAATGCAACTTAGAGAGGATTGATAGCAATCCATTAATCTTATGGTCAAAGAAAAATACTAAATAGTAAGGTTTCGTTGTAGAAGAAGTAAGGAACTCAAAATTTCGACTAACATACTATCATGCAGGGTAATAGTGAACACCCTATGGCAAAGGCCGTAGTGGATTATACTCGAAAACTAAGAAGAAAATATGGGTCATTTACTCATAGTATTCATGGTCCATGCATGTCCACTCAAAGTGCATCATTATAAATGAGGAGGATTATTACTTTCTCCTGTTGTTCTCCTTGTTTCCATCAATATCATGTGCTAGGTATTTCAACAAAGGGTGGCCAGTCTCTTGAGAAGGTCTCATATCCCATAGATCAAGGAGAGGAGTGCATATCTTTGTGTGGGGGGGCTCATAAAGTTCATTTTATTGAACAAAGAGGAGAAAGACCATAGAGGGAGTATCCTTAGTTCATTGTTAAGGAACCCTACACACTTATGAATAATTATTTTGCATGGTGAGGGAAAATAATGAATGTCGACTATCATGTCAGTATACTAGGTAGAAATCGAAAGGGGTATAAAAAATGTAAATGAAAAAATTGATACATGCAATATACAGTGAAAATAGGGGTTTTTTTAAATTGGGAAGGCATATTGGGAGGGGGTTAAAAAAAATGATTTTGGGAGGTATTTTCCAATATTTTTTGAAAATAGGGGTATTGTTTCATATGCCACGAACGAACATGCTATGGCATTGTTTCACTAAGTGAAGACCCCGTGGATCTGTAAGCAATGGGGAAAAAATGGATAACGAGTGTAGAACTTGGTTTTGTTATTGATGATTCACTGACCAGTTGATTTATTAATTAGATCTTGGCATTTTGGTTTTAATGTATTATTGCATATCTTGATCTGCATTTCGATGGTTTGTAATAGATGAGATGTATTTCTTTTTTTTTATTATTTGAAAAGAAGAACCTCTCGGCACTTACTCTATTTTGGAAACCTTAGTTAGCACTCTTTTGTTTACTATTTGAATATTGGAAATTGTCTTTCTGTACATACATCATTCATCATTATAGATCTATAAATCTGACCATAGCCAAGAATCTCTGGCAGTATGATTCTAGTTGACATGACATTTAATTTGTTAGGGTTTTGAAAAGAAGAAAAGTCGGAGTCTAGTTTTGTAGAAATCCATCGACCTCTAAGAAATGGTTAGTTGACTAAAATAAAATTAAATTACTGTATTAAAACATACACATGTGCATAAATTAGAACATTTAACCAACTTTATGTTAATTTTTCGTTTAGAAATTATAAATCGCGCTATCATTACAACCATCATTATATGAATCTCTAATTTGGGTATGGATGCCCAAACGGAGGTTTGTTTTGAAATCTTAAGATCAAAATCTATGGATGGTAATTAAGATCAATTTACTTCACATGATATCATAAAATAGCAAAGATAATAGGAGTAGATGCATGGTACTATTACTGTTAAAAAAATATGATTCATAATTATCTTTGAATTTTTATTTTAAATGAGTCTAGCATAGATAAGAAGTAGAATAGGAAACCTGACACCATTGTCGGGAAAATAGAAATGAAATAGTCG
Source organism: Pseudotsuga menziesii (assembly GCA_001517045.1). NCBI lineage: Eukaryota > Viridiplantae > Streptophyta > Pinopsida > Pinales > Pinaceae > Pseudotsuga > Pseudotsuga menziesii. The sequence goes on from LPNX010544329.1 coordinate 210,271, forward strand.
TTCCTCCCAACCAACTCCTAGAGCAGCCAAGTCTCACTTTCTCGAGCACCCCCGAGCCTGTTGGTTGAACCACAAGTAAAAATCCAATCAATGTGTGATCTCTTACATTAACAGATCAATTCCACACCCACTGCTAGCCTCCTGCTTGATAAATGGACATACTATTATATAGTATTTTTCCTAGGACTTGGTCATTTATGAGCCTCTTACTCTTTAGCACTCCACAAGGAGTTTTTGACCTGATTTTGGGGAGAATGCCTCATACATCTTGAGTTCTCACTCAACAGCTTTCGCCACTTGTCTTTTACCCTTATGAATCAACAAACACTCTTTCAACAACTATTTGGATTCTAATTCCTTCCAATATTTTTAATTAATAAATAAGAATAATTTCCATTACATCCATTTTTGTTAAAAAATAAAATATTCAACAAAATTAATAATTTATTTTAATTATGTATGTTACACATATAAAACTAATTCATAATTTTGTTTTAATGATATAATATTGAAAACATATAACACCAATTCATAATTTTGTTCTCGTGCTATAATAAGATGGACTTTATATTGATATAACACGAATTCATAATTTTGTTTTAATGATATAATAAAATGGAATTCATTAATGATGTATGATATATTGCATTTTTTTACCTTGAATTAATGGCTAAAATTAAAAATCTCTTATAAATTCTAACTTTATAATTTAAAAAATAATGATTTTATTTTTTACTATTTATCTCTAGGATTGATTTCTTGTCTTAATTATTGCTAATGGTATGATATAATCTTGAATTAACAATTTTTATGTTATCCCTTTCCTAACAGATTTAAATAATAATAAATAAATAAAAATTGCAATTCACTTAATTTTCTTCCTATTTAATCATTAATAATTATTGAGGAAGGACACCTAATCATCATCCATCCGAAAGTTGAGTTGGGTCAAAGTTACCCCTTGAAAATTGTGTTATACGTATACGTGTGTTTTTCTCAGCGTTTTAATTATTACACATAACCATGACGTTATTGCTAGCTACTTGGACTATTTTAAAAAATAATAAAAAGGAGCAGGATCGACACACTTTTCAAACTTGTTCTGGGATATTAATGTTATCTTCAACAATATTGATGACTTGAGAAATAACATAAATTAACACAATGCAGATAGCAATGACCAACGGTATTATAGTGAATAGTAACATGAATAGTATTTTTTGTAGGGCCGAGTAACAGTACATTTACAGAGTTATAGAGCCGAATGAACAGTATGCTTACAGACTCAAATATTATGACAGAAGAACCGAAGCAGTTTCTGATCCCAGCTGATCACTCGAAGTGCAGAGGGAGAGCATACGCTACTTGGTCTTTTGCAGACTCATTACAACTTGAGATCACTGCTCTTGATCCCAGCTGATCACACTAAGGTGCAGAGGGAAAGCATACATAGCACTCGACACAAACAGAATGCAACCTAGGGCCAAGCGGAATACTTGCTCAGACTGACACACTAAGAACTTGCAGAGCTCTCTAAGACTCAGGATGTGATCTCCGAATATGATGATCAACAATGAGCCCGAGGGTTTTATTTATAGCATCCTAGCCTGTGTAACCGATTGACACGGACTGGCACTAACCGGTCATAAAGAGATCCGGTAGCCAAAACTTACATTAACTAGTCATAACCGAATCATCGGGGTGGAGCATGGTGACTACCACTTCCATTATCTCGTCCCTTAATTGGCCAATGGCATTACGGGGACCCGAAGAATCATTATGATAAACCGACAATCAGACAACATAAAACAAGGTGGAGCATAGCTGGCCCACGACAGCATCTAAACTACTATTTACACAGCGGAACTTGTCATCCGGCCCGCGGCGGAATCAATGTGGGGCAAACCTGGCCCACTCAGGCTTCATGAGGCCCACCACTGCTTTCAATCGTATGGGTCACGACCTTGAAGATACTCCCATATGTCGTCATATTCTAGGGAGTCATATCCTTGAGCATCTTGTACAGGAGAATTGGGAATTTCGTCATCTGAAGGAAGAGAATATAACTAAGGAGAGAAACAGCATTGTACATCGGAACCTTGAAAGATCTCTAGTGGTTCGCACATGAATTCTCCATGGAAATTTGAATCAACCTTGAAGTCTAGCAGAATGTCACGAATAGTTACCCGTGAATCGATGTGGTCTCCTTCCACATTTCTCCGTATTACTTTTTGCTGTACATACATACAGTGCTCAAGCGGTTTGTAGGTGCCCCCTTCAAAATGAAGCTTAAATTTAAACCAGAGTTCTCTCTGATTAGCGACTTCTAGGTTGGCTTTCAAATGAAGGATGAAATTTGCTATGCGGTTTTCCCAATCAGTTCTAGGGCAGAACTTATCAAGGAAAACATCTGTCCAACCCGACCATTTAGCATTGGATTTGAGATTAGCTGGGTCGGCGAAGATCACAATAGTATCATTTTCCCTGCAGCATTGTAATATAAGATTATAACTTGTCCAGGTAAGATCGCCTCTGCAGAGATCAATATACCAGAGATGATCATGATCATCGTAGTCTGTCCACACCTCTGGGCAATCTCGGAGTTTTCCGGTGGCATCTGTAAAGCTAAAGAAAGCTTCTTTCTCCCATCTTTCAAGTATTGTCAGCTTCAAGGGAGATGACTGGATGTTCTTGATTAGTGTTAACTGCAGAAAACTTTTTGCTTCATCTGGTGAAGCATACTCCAAAGATTCAATACGAACATTCCTGGGTAATGCACCATCCCAGGGCAGGATAAACAATCCTTCTTTTTGTAGCAGCTCTTCATGTGTCTTTGGATTTTCTGCTGCATCCTTTTCTTTCTTTAGTTCTCTTCTCATACTTCTTTTGGAAGGACCTGAGCTGGATTCTCCTGGATCAAACATGTTAAGTGCAGGCTGAAGGCCTTTTAGATCTTCTGCTGACTCCCTGGTCAACATATCAGCAAGACAATTTAGATAGCCAGGTTTATATACGATTTCATAATCAAAATTTGACAACCATATAAACCATTTTAAAATGCGGCTACTATTTTCAGCCATTACAGTCTCATTCTTCAACATTCTAGGCATAATTTTTAAATCAGTCCTGATGATAAACTTTACGGGCTTAAGGAAGAGAATGAAATGTTGTACAGTCTTTTTGACTGCTAATATTTCTTTATGGCTAGAGGGATAATTAAGTTCATCCTTTTTAAATGATCCTGAACCATAGCCACAGATATGTTCTTTCTGATCAAAGGCTTCAAGTAAGACTCCACCCCATGTATGGGCAGATGCATCCGTTTCAATGATCAGATTGCCTTTTCCTGTAGGTAAAGTTAATGCTGGCAGCTTCATAACTTTCTCTTTTATCCTTTTGACAGCTACAGTCATTTCTTTAGACCATGCAGGAGGATTCTTTCGTAATCTGCTCTGAAGCAGAATAATATCAGCGGCCTGTCCTTGATAGAATGGTCTGATATAATTGAGCGAACCAAGAAATCTCTGAAGTTGTGTTTTATCCATAATCTCATTAGGAAATTTCTTGAAGCTCTGAAGAACATGGTTTTGCAGTACTACCATGCCTTTATTTACCTTTAATCCGAGAAATTCTATCTCGGTCTTGCCTATCTCCATCTTTGGTTCAGAGAGAACCAATCCATGCTTGTATACCAAGTCATAAAAGATTTGCATATGCTTAAGATGATCCTGCAAGCTGTGAGAACAGATTAGGATATCATCGATAAAAACTAGGATCCATGGATAATCTCTGAATATATCTTCCATCCGCTTTTGAAACTTAGATGGAGCATTGTTGATACCAAAGGGGAGAACCTTCCATTGGTACAAGCCATGTGGAACGACAAATGCAGTTTTAAATCTATCTTTAGCCTCTATGCCAATCTGATAGAAACCAGATTTCAGGTCGAATTTACTAAAGATAGTATTACCTGTTATGCGCTACAATAAACTGTTTTTATCAGGCAAAGGATACCTGAATTTTTGGAGAACAGCATTTAGTGGCTTGAATTTAACCACTAACCTTGGTTTTCCTCTCTTTTGTTATGAATGCTTATTGACCACGAAGGCACGACATGCCCAAGGACTTTTTGAAGGTTCAATGAGTCCTTTCTCTAATAATTCTGCAATTTCTCTTTTACAGAATTCTCGTTCAGAAGGAGTCATAACTCTTGCATATGCCTTCATAGGTTTGATCTTCTGGAGCGGGTCATAAGGAAGAGACACAAAGTATTTTTCTCGCTTCCAGAATGCATTAGGGCTGTCAGAACAACAATATTTTCTAAGCTTTTCAGAAATTTCTTTTAACATTTTCTCACCATGCGTTTCTGAATAAGCTATTGCCCTTTCCATTTTTGCTAGTCGAGGAATTCTAGCATCTTTTGGTTCTGTTATGGTTTTGCACTTGACTTCACTAGTAAAGGACAAAGGAAGAACAACTTTCCTTCTGTTAATGTAACAAGTGAAAGTCATCTGATAATGGTCTACTGTATAGGGACTAACTTGATGTAAAAAATCAGAACCTAATAAGCAATCATCTTTTAATTCATCCAGTCTGTAGAATGTGAGCTTGCTCTGAGCTTTGCCAAATATGACTGGAACAATTTCAGCTTTCCCTCTTATAGGTACTGGGGTACCATGGATAGCAGTTCCACTGCCAAATGTCTTCTCCCAGTAATGAAAGGGTAGTGCAGAACCTTTTGCAAGATTGACCTGGCAACTAGAATCAATCTGACAGGAAAGAGTGTAGGGCTTGAACTCTTGCAAATCAAACTGAATTTGTATATACAGTTTTGGACCTGACATTAAGAACAGACTTGGCTGAGTGTTTACAATATGTTCTGTCTCTTCAGGAGTATCTACAATTTCTACTTCTCTGTCCATGGCTCCTTTAATGAACTTATTCACCTCTTCTTCTGAAGAATGTTTTTCTTCAGTGTCTAAGATCTTTATATGATCTCGGAGCTCATTGACTTCTGTACAAAGCTTCTTGATCTGTTGCTTCTTTTCTTTTACCATAGCTCTCAGAGTTTCTCTCGTTGAGAGTCTATAATGTTTCCTGCTTTCATGCTTATCTGGATAAGCTTTGTAAACAGTCGTTGGCTCATGAAAGCTAACTACTTTATGAGGCAAATCTTCTCTTGGTTTTTCTGAGACTTTTTGTTTGCCTTTAAGTTGTTCTAGTAGCAAGGCTTTTTCTATTCTTAGCTGTTCTCTGAGCTGGTATTGATATGGCTGAGTTCCAGCAAAGGCTAAGTCAAGTTTAGCTATCTGTTTTTCTAAATCATAATGCTTAGGAAAGGAAAGCATGTACAAAGAAAAGTCAAACTCAGGAGGCTGGAATGTATTTACAGAAGAGGAAATAGAATGCTGGGGCGAACTAGGCAGATTACACCCCCCCAAATTTGGAGCCTCAGAAGCATCAGTGTCAGAAGTAGAATCAGACAGATTGGAAGATGAGGCTGAAGAGGGACCAAATTTATTGAGTTCAGGAAGAGCATCAGAATCAGAATCAGGCTCAGACTCAGACTCAGAAGGGAGATAAAGGAAATCACCAGAAGGAGGCTGAGTGGATGAGGAATAACGCCATCATTGGGGCTGAACAGAGGCACAAAAGGCTGCAAGGCGAGGCTTTTGTTTCTTCTTAGGGCATTTGTTTTCCCAGTGGCCTTTAGCGCCACAGAGGAAATAAGATTCTTTGTCTATGGGTTTGCGCCTTTTTGTAATATATTTCTTTCTCCGAGGAGGCGGTCTTGGTGCTAGATAATACTTCTTCCTTGTTGGCTTCTTCCTGTTAAACTTTAAGGGTTTATCAGGATAGTGATATCTTGGATCACTGGTGAAGAAATTCTTTTTATTTCGCTGCCTTGAATTGCAATGGCATTTCTCCTTAAGATGACCATGATTGTGGGCACCACATCCCCAATCTGGCATTTGGGCCACCTTCTTGCAGAAGGAAGGTGTGTACATATTCTGATGTCTTTTGAAATCTTTGTCAATCCACTTAGATAGGCAATGCTCTTGCCATGTTTCTTTAATGTGATGGTGAAGCTGAGCGATTGATAGATTCTAATAATTCAGACCTTTATCTTTCATATATTTCTCAACGGCATCTGGTACATGGCCTGGGAAACTTCTCAGGTAATGTTTAAGATAAGCCGGATCGCTTGCTTTACCAGAACGGATTAATAATTTCTGCATGTAGCAAAAATACTCATCGTCTTGTGATAAATTACACAGCCTAGCAGACATAAATAGTGAGGAAAGATGATCTGCATCATCTTCATCATCTCCTCCATGAAACTGTGATGCTAATGATTTTAGAAGTTGTTGATCAGCATCGTCAGAGTTTAGAATATCATCACGCACTCTTTGAGGCAACCATCTCCACCATTCATTGGCCAATCCTATAAGGCCAGTAACCAATAGAGTAGCAATCTGTTGACCTAATATTTCAGGGTTTTGGGCCTTTTTTGACAAAGTCCAGTGAAAAAACAAATTCAAGGAATCATGTATGGAATCTCTGGACTGACAGTCAATATTCAATACAGGGTGATTAGGCATTTGAGAGATGATGTTGTTGAAGGTATGGGTACTGAAACTTAATGGAATGCGAGGACCTTGGGTAGGCTCTCTATCTGTCATGTGCTCATCAAAATCAGGTTCTTTTTTGACACCAGAGGAAGATCCAAGCACATTTGTGCTTAGCATATTTAAGTCTATAGGTTCTGAGACCGGCTGAAATTCTTCTAGTTGTACAGAAGGGAGAATAGGTTCTGGCTCGGGTTTAGGTTTAGGAGGAACCAGACTTAAGACTTTCTGGATAGTCTTCTCTGATAAACATGGAGGAAGACTTTTGATAGAAGTTACCCATTTTTTAAGAATTCTAAATTCCATTTCAGATCTACCAAAATCGAATTCTGGTTTCTGATCTGATTCATCTGTGTTCATCATCCCAAATGACATGCTTCGCTCAAGCTTAGCCTTATTATCTTTTCTTTTTATAACCTTTAGCGGCTAAGGCTAAAATGGCAGGGCTTGGTTTGAGAACCTTAGAACCCAGAGTGGATGCTTTCTTAGACAACTCTTCCATCTTACTCAAGCAAGTAAGAATGTTCTCAGAAGCCTTTGTTAGCATTTTCTTAATGACTTCTGAATCAGCAAGTAAATGTTGAACAAGCTCCAGCTTGGCACTGACTTCGGCTATTTTCTCTTTTTCTTCTTGCATGCTGGATTTTAGGCTTAAAATGTCTTTAGCCATTTCATCTAAATTTCTGGCAGTTAAACCATGCTGCAAGTTTCCCCAATTGCTCAATCTTACTTCATCAGATGGTGTTTCTCCAACTTCTACCATTTTCTGAGGTAGATATTCTCTCTTAGACAGACCATCTGGAGTATACTGTCGGAAAGGGATATTAGGTAAATTTCTACCGGGAAAATATGACTTTCTACCATCCTTTTCCAATTCATAGGCATCATTTTCTCTACAAAGAGAAAACATACCAAGATGGGGAGTTTTTCTATGACGCCGGAGTATTTCTAATGTCTTTCGACATGCTGGAGAATATTTGTGCTGACTTTTGTGTTCTGTGTCATGCAGGCCAGTGAATGACTCTGAAGAGTTGGCTTCAATAGCAAGAACAGAAGGAGTAGATGAAAGTTTTCGGTTGACTGCATAAGAAGAGGTAGATGCAGAACGAGATAAAGAAGGATTTACATTCGCAAGGGAAAATCTTGGAAATGGCGTAACATTAGGTAATTGGAATGAACTGTTTTGTTTGTCAAAGGTAATAGGCTGATTTTTTAAGGTGGCCTGTAATGCTTCACTGTTTCGGAGTTCATCATATTTACACTCCCATTCTTGAGGATATTTAATGCCTCTCCAATCGAACAGAACTGGTTGAGCTTTATGGGAAAGATCCTTTTCCACCACGCTGAGCAGGCGCGGAGTATTCTGGACTAGAGACTGGAGTGCAGGTAAAGTATCATTACCGAAACGAACGATGACAACGGCTTTGAGTTGGATAATCCGGGAACCATCCATCATGGCAAACCATTGGGGAAGAACATAAGCTTTGAGGAGATCATATATGTGGGGGTCAAAGAGACTCATGCTAAATTTGGGATATATAGTCCCAAATGCTGGGCCATCATGCAAAGGGGTAGAAAAACCACCTATAATAGCATCGGCAAAATGCATATGTCTAGTATCGACAGCAACACATAAGGATGAAACATTTAGGAAAGGTCGGACAAGAGGATTCAGACCTAACCTTATAGCACCTAAGTGTGAATACTTATATCCTTGCTTGCATGCCCAATCAATCTGGGAGCGCTCAAGCAGGTTGATGTGAACAGGTTGGTCTACATTGGTGAATGCAATATCAACGGAGGAAACACGAAAATGATGTGCAGAAACATATTCCCAGAGTTTGAGTTCATAAATTTCTTTGGGAAGCAGAGTAGGGAGTTTCCATTCATGAGAGGGATTAAATTCATCGATGTGAACAATACTAGAGTCAGGATCAGATGTGCTGCAATTTGAGAAAGAAGAACGACGTTTGGCTAAACTAACAGTACCATCTTCAGCTTACTGACAGTCTAGACGGCTGTGAGCAACACTATCCATTGTTGGGTCCATCTGAGAAGGAACTATGTCTCACTAGTGGCTTGGTCTATATAAGGACTTACTCAGGCACTCTCTCTTCGGACTTCACTGCCTTCTACCAACATCCTCTCTTTTAGCTCCTAGGAACACCACCGATCACTCAACAAGTTTCCTTTCCTACTGGATAATGCAAATTGTCTACAACAGGCCAACAATATTGAAAAAGGATTGTAAGTCTAGGAAGAACTTACAAGGAGTGCTTCTCAAAATGTTTGCAGAAAAATTGGAATGCAAGATCACGATCTCTGACCATCTGTTGATAATTTTTGTAACAGTCAATGTCACTCTCAGGATGAAGCATTAGCCACAATAGAAACTTCTTTGCGTGTGCTGGACGATCTATCGCCAAAACTCTGTAGTTATTTTGAATCATGAGCTGATTGAAAAGAACATGTGCTGGCTCTGATACCCAGAACAAGTTTGAAAAGTGTGTCGATCCTGCTCCTTGGTATCAGAGCCAGCACATGTTCTTTTCAATCAGCTCATGATTTGAAATAGCTACAGATTTTTGGCGATAGATCGTCCAGCACACACAGAGAGGTTTCTATTGTGGCTAATGCTTCATCCTGAGAGTGGCATTGACTGTTACGAAAATTATCAATAGATGGTCAGAGATCGTGATCTTGCATTCCAATTTTTCTGCAAACATTTTGAGAAGCACTCCTTGTAAGTTCTTCCTAGACTTACAATCCTTTTTCAGTATTGTTGGAATGTTGTAGACAATTTGCATTATCCAGTAGGAAAGGAAACTTGTTGAGTGATCGGTGGTGTTCCTAGGAGATAAAAGAGAGGCTGTTGGTAGAAGGTAGTGAAGGTCGAAGAGAGAGTGCCTGAGTAAGTCCTTATATAAACCAAGCCGCTAGTGAGACACAGTTCCTTCTCAGATGGACCCAACGATGGATAGTGTTGCTCACACCCATCTAGACTGTCAGCAAGCTGAAGATGGTACTGTTAGTTTAGCTGAACGTCGTTCTTCTTTCTCAAATTGCAGCACATCTGATCCTGACTCCAGTATTGTTCACATCGATGAATTTAATCCCTCTCATGAATGGAAACTCCCTACTCTGCTTCCCAAAGAAATTTATAAACTCAAACTATGGGAATATGTTTCTGCACAACATTTTCATGTTTCCTCCGTTGATATTGCATTCACCAATGCATACCAACCTGTTCACATCAACCTGCTTGAGTGCTCCCAGATTGATTGGGCATGCAAGCAAGGATATAAGTATGCACACTTAGGTGCTATAAGGTTAGGTATGAATACTCTTGTCCGACCTTTCCTAAATGTTTCATCCTTATGTGTTGCTGTCGATACTAGACATATGCATTTTTTCGATGCTATTATAGGTGGTTTTTCTACCCCTTTGCATGATGGCCCAGCATTCGGGACTATATATCCCAAATTTAGCATGAGCCTCTTTAACCCCCACATATATGATCTCCTCAAAGCTTATGTTCTTCCCCAAGGTTTTTCCATGATGGATGGTTCCCGGATTATCCAACTCAAAGCCATTGTCATCGTTCATTTCAGTAATGATACTTTACCTGCGCTCCAGTCTCTAGTCCATAATACTCCGCGCCTACTCAGCTTGGTGGAAAAGGATATTTCCAATAAATCTCAACCAGTTCTGTTCGATTGGAGAGGCATTAAATATCCTCAAGAATGGGAGTGTAAATATGATGAACTACAAAACAGTGAAGCATTACAAGCCGCCTTAAAAAATCAGCCTATTACCTTTGACAGACAAAACAGTTCATTCCGGTTACCTAATGTTACGCCATTTCCAAGATTTTCCCTTGCGAATGTAAATCCTTCTTTATCTCGTTCTGCATCTACCTCTTCTTATGTAGTCGACCGAAAACTTTCCTATACTCCTTCTGTTCTTGCTACTGAACCCAACTCTTCAGAGTCATTCACTGGCCTGCATGACACAGAACACAAAGGTCAGCACAAATATTGTCCAGCATGTCGAAAGACATTAGAAATACTCCGTCTTCATAGAAAAACTCCCCATCTTGGTATGTTTTCTCTTCCTAGAGAAAATGATGCCTATGAATTGGAAAAGGATGGTAAAAAGTCATATTTTCCCGGTAGAAATTTACCTAATATCCCTTTCCGACAGTATACTCTAGATGGTCTGTCTAAGAGAGAATATCTACCTCAGAAAACAGTAGAAGTTGGAGAAACACCATCTGATGAAGTAAGATTGAGCAATTGGGGAAACTTGCAGCATGGTTTAACTGGTAGAAATTTAGATGAAATGGCTAAAGACATTTTAAGCCTAAAATCCAGCATGCAAGAAGAAAAAGATAAAACAGCTGAATTCAGTGCCAAGTTGGAGCTTGTTCAGCATTTACTTGCTGATTCAGAAATCATTAAGAAAATGATAACAAAGGCTTCTGAGAACATTCTTACTCGCTTGAGTAAGATGGAAGAGTTGTCTAAGAAAGCATCCACTCTGGGTTCTAAGGTTCTCAAACCAAGCCCTGCCATTTTAGCCTTAACCACTAAAGGTTATAAAAGAAAAGATAATAAGGCTAAGCTTGAGCGAAGCATGTCATTTGGGATGATGAACACAGATGAATCAAATCAGAAACCAGAATTCGATTTTGGTAGATCTGAAATGGAATTTAGAATTCTTAAAAAATGGGTAACTGCTATCAAAAGTATTCCTCCATGTTTATCAGAGAATACTATCTAGAAAGTATTAAGTCTGGTTATTCCTGAACCTAAACCTGAGCCAGAACCTATTCTCCCTTCTGTACAACCAGAAGAATTTTAGTCGGTCTCAGAACCTGTAGACTTAAGTATGATAAGCACAAATGTGCTTGGATCTTCCTCTGGTGTCAAACAAGAACCTGATTTTGATGAGCACATGACAGATAGAGAGCCTACCCAAGGTCCTCACATTCCATTAAGTTTCAGTACCCATACCTTCAACAACATCATCTCTCAAATGCCTGATCACCCTGTATTGAATATTGACTGTCAGTCCAGAGATGCCATACATGATTCCTTGAATTTGCTTTTTCACTGTACTTTGTCAAAAAAGGCCCAAAACCCTGAAATATCAGGTCAACAGATTGCTACTCTATTGGTTACTGGCCTTACAGGATTGGCCAATGAATGGTGGAGATGGTTGCCTCAAAGAGTGCGTGATGATATTCTAAACTCTAACGATGCTGATCAACAACTTCTAAAATCATTAGCATCACAGTTTCATGGAGGAGATGACGAAGATGATGCAGATCATCTTTCCTCACTATTTATGTCTTCTAGGCTATGTAATTTATCACAAGCCGATGAGTATTTCTGCTACATGCAGAAATTATTAATCCGTTCTGGTAAAGCAAGCGATCCGTCTTATCTTAAACATTACCTGAGAAGTTTCCCAGGCCATGTACCAGATGCCGTTGAGAAATATATGAAAGATAAAGGTCTGAATTATCAGAATCTATCAATCGCTCAGCTTCACCATCACATTAAAGAAACATGGCAAGAGAATTTCCTATCTAAGAGGATTGACAAAGATTTCAAAAGACATCAAAATATGTACACACCTTCCTTCTGCAAGAAGGTGGCCCAAATGCCAGATTGGAGATGTGGTGCCCACAATCGTGGTCATCTTAAGGAGAAATGCCATTGCAATTCAAGGCAGCGAAATAAAAAGAATTTCTTCACCAGTGATCCAGGATATCACTATCTTGATAAACCCTTAAAGTTTAACAGGAATAAGCCAAAAAGGAAGAAGTATTATTTGGCACCAAGACCGCCTCCTCGGAGAAAGAAATATATTACAAAAAGGCACAAACCCGCAGACAAAGAATCTTGTTTCCTCTGCGGCGCTAAAGGCCACTGGGCAAACAAATTCCCTAAGAAGAAACAAAAGCCTCGCCTTGCAGCCTTTTGTGCCTCTGTTCAGCCCCAATGGTGGCATTAGTCCTCATCCACTCAGCCTCCTTCTAGTGATTTCCTTTATCTCCCTTCTAAGTCTGAGTCTGAGCCTGATTCCGATTCTGATGCTCTTCCTGAACTCAATAAATTTGGTCCCTCTTCAGCCTCATCTTCCAATCTGTCTAATTCTGCTTCTGACACTGATGCTTCCGAGGCTCCAAATTTGGGGGGGTGTAATTTGCCTAGTTCGCCCCAGGATTCTATTTCCTCTTCTGTAAATATATTCCAGCCTCATGAGTTTGACCTTTCTTTGTACATGCTTTCCTTTCCTAAGCATTATGATTTAGAAAAACAGATAGCTGAACTTGACTTAGCCTTTGCTGGAACTCAGCCATATCAATACCAGCTTAGAGAACAGCTAAGAACAAAAAAATCCTTGCTGCTAGAACAACTTAAAGGAAAACAAAAATTCTCAGAAAAACCAAGAGAAGATTTGCCTCATAAAGTAGTTAGCTTTCATGAGCCAGCGACTGTTTACAAACCTTATCCAGATAAGCATGAAAGCAGGCAACATTATAGACTCTCAATGAGAGAAACTCTGAGAGCTATGGTAAAAGAAAAGCAGCAACAGATCAAGCATCTTTGTACAGAAGTCAATAAGCTCCGAGATCATATAAAGATCTTAGACGCTGAAGAAGAACATTCTTCAGAAGAAGAGGTGAATAAGTTCATTAAAGGAGCCATGGACAGAGAAGTAGAAATTGTAGATACTCCTGAAGAGACAGAACAGATTGTAAATACTCAGCCAAGTCTATTCTTAATGTCAGGTCCAAAACTGTATATACAAATTCAGTTTGATTTGCAAGAGTTCAAGCCCTACACTCTTTCCTGTCAGATTGATTCTGGTTGCTAGGTCAATCTTGCAAAAGGTTCTGCACCCTTTCATTACTGGGAGAAGACATTTGGTAGTGGAACTGCTATCCATGGTACCCCAATACCTATAAGAGGGAAAGCTGAAATTGTTCCAGTCATATTCGGCAAAGCTCAGAGCAAGCTCACATTCTACAAACTGGATGAATTAAAATATGATTGCTTATTAGGTTCTGATTTTTTACATCAATTCAGTCCCTATATAGTAGACCATTATCAAATGATTTTCACTTGTTACATTAACAGAAGGAAAGCTGTTCTTCCTTTGTCCTTTACTAGTGAAGTCAAGTGCAAAACCATAACAGAACCAGAAGATGCTAGAATTCCTCGACTAGCAAAAATGGAAAGGGCAATAGCTTATTCAGAAATGCATGGTGAGAAAATGTTAAAAGAAATTTCTGAAAAGCTTAGAAAAGATTGTTATTCTGACAGCCCTAATGCATTCTGGAAGCGATAAAAATACTTTGTGTCTCTTCCTTATGACCCGCTCCAGAAGATCAAACCTATGAAGGCATCTGCAAGAGTTATGACTCCTTTTGAACGAGAATTCTGTAAAAGAGAAATTGCAGAATTATTAGAGAAAGGACTCATTGAACCTTCAAAAAGTCCTTGGGCATGCCGTGCCTTCGTGGTCAATAAGCATTCAAAACAAAAGAGAGGAAAACCAAGGTTAGTGGTTAACTTCAAGCCACTAAATGTTGTTCTCCAAAAAGTCAGGTATCCTTTGCCTAATAAAAACAGTTTACTACAGCGCATAACAGGTAATACTATCTTTAGTAAATTCGACCTAAAATCTGGTTTCTATCAGATTGGCATAGAGGCTAAAGATAGATTTAAAACTACATTTGTCGTTCCACATGGCTTGTACCAGTGGAAGGTTCTCCCCTTTGGTATCAACAATGCTCCATCTGAGTTTCAAAAGCGGATGGAAGATATATTCAGAGATTATCCATGGATCCTAGTTTTTATCGATGATATCCTAATCTGTTCTCACAGCTTGCAGGAGCATCTTAAGCATCTACAAATCTTTTATGACTTGGTATACAAGCATGGATTGGTTCTCTCTGAACCAAAGATGGAGATAGGCAAGACCGAGATAGAATTTCTCGGATTAAAGGTAAATAAAGGCATGGTAGTACTGCAAAACCATGTTCTTCAGAGCTTCAAGAAATTTCCTAATGAGATTATGGATAAAACACAACTTCATAGCTTTCTTGGTTCGCTCAATTATATCAGACTCTTCTATCAAGGACAGGCCGCTGATATTATTCTGCTTCAGAGAAGATTACGAAAGAATCCGCCTGCATGGTCTAAAGAAATGACTGCAGCTGTCAAAAGGATAAAAGAGAAAGTTATGAAGCTGCCAGCATTAACTTTACCTACAGGAAAAGGCAATCTGATCATTGAAACGGATGCATCTGCCCATACATGGGGTGGAGTCTTACTTGAATCCTTTGATCAGAAAGAACATATCTGTGGCTATGGTTCGGGATCATTTAAAAAGGCTGAACTTAATTATCCGTCTAGCCATAAAGAAATATTAGCAGTCAAAAAGACTATACAACATTTCATTCTCTTCCTTAAGCCCGTAAAGTTTATCATCAGGACTGATTTAAAAATTATGCTTGGAATGTTGAAGAATGAGACTGTAATGGCTGAAAATAGTAGCCGCATTTTAAAATGGTTTATATGGTTGTCAAATTTTGATTATGAAATTGTATATAAACCTGGCTATCTAAATTGTCTTGCTGATATGTTGACCAGGGAGTCAGCAGAAGATCTAAAAGACCTTCAGCCTGCACTTAACATGTTTGATCCAGGAGAATCCAGCTCAGGTCCTACCAAAAGACGTATGAGAAGAGAACTAAAGAAAGAAAAGGATGCAGCAGAAAAGCCAAAGACACATGAAGAGCTGCTGCAAAAAGAAGGATTGTTTATCCTACCCTGGGATGGTGCATTACCCAGGAATGTTCGTATTGAGTCTTTGGAGTATGCTTCAACAGATGAAGCAAAAAGGTTTATGCAGTTAACACTAATCAAGAACATCCAGTCATCTCCCTTGAAGTTGACAATACTTGAAAGATGGGAGAAAGAAGCTTTCTTTAGCTTTGCAGATGCCACCGGAAAAATACGAGATTGCCCAGAGGTGTGGACAGACTACGATGATCATGATCATCTCTGGTATATTGATCTCTGCAGAGGCAATCTTACCTGGACAAGTTATAATCTTATATTACAATGCTGCGGGAAAAATGATACTATTGTGATCTTCGCCGACCCAGCTAATCTCAAAGCCAATGCTAAATGGTCGGGTTGGACAGATGTTTTCCTTGATAAGTTCTACCCTAGAACTGATTGGGAAAACTGCAGAGCAAATTTCATCCTTCATTTGAAAGCCGACCTAGAAGTTGCTAATCAGAGAGAACTCTGGTTTAAATTTAAGCTTCATTTTGAAGGGGGCACCTACAAACCGCTTGAGCACCGTATGTACGTACAGCAGAAAGTAATATGGAGAAATGTGGAAGGAGACCACATCGAGTCACGAGTAACTATTCGTGACATTCCGCTAGACTTCAAGGTTGAGTCAAATTTCCGTGGAGAATTCATGTGCGAACCACTAGAGATATTTCAAGGTTCCGATGTACAATGATGTTTCTCTCCTTGGTTATATTCTCTTCCTTCAGATGACAAAATTCCCAATTCTCCTGTACAAGATGCTCAAGGATACGACTCCCCAGAAGATGACGACATATGGGAGTATCTTCAAGGCCGTGACCCATATGATTGAAAGCAGTGGTGGGCCTCATGAAGCCTGAGTGGGCCAGGTTTTCCCCACATTGATTCCGCCGCGGGCCGGATGACAAGCTCCGCTGTGTAAATAGTAGTTTAGATGCTGTCGTGGGCCAGCTATGCTCCACCTTGTTTTATGTTGTCTGATTGTCGGTCTGTCATAATGATTCTTCGGGTCCCCGTAATGCCACTGTCCAATTAAGGGACGAGATAATGGAAGTGGTAGTCCCCACGCTCCACCCCGATGATTCGGTTATGACTGGTTAATGTAAGTTTTGGCTACCGGATCTCTTTATGACCGGTTAGTGCCAGTCCGTGTCAACCGGTTACACCGGCTAGGATGCTATAAATAAAACCCTTGGGATCATTTTTGATCGTCATATTCGGAGATCACATCCCAAGTCTTAGAGAGCTCTGGAAGTTCTTAGTGTGTCAGTCTGAGCAAGTAGTCCGGTCGGCTCTAGGTTGCATTCTGTTTGTGTTGAGCGCTGTGTATGCTCTCCCTCTGCGCCTTAGTGCGATCAGCTGGGATCAAAAGCAGTGATCTCAAGTTGTAATGAGTCTGTAAAAGACCAAGTAGTGTATGCTCTCCCTCTGCACTTCGAGTGATCAGCTGGGATCAGAAACTGCTTCGGTTCTTCTGTCATAATATTTAAGTCTGTAAGCATACTGTTCATTCGGCTCTGTAACTCTGTAAATGTACTGTTACTCAGCCTTGCAAAAAATACTATGCATGTTACTATTCACTATAATACTGTTGGTCATTGCTATCTGCATTGTATTAATTTATGTTATTTCTCAAGTCATCAAAATTGTTGAAGATAACATTAATATCCCAAAACAAGTTTGAAAAGTGTGTCGATCCTGCTCCTTGGTAACATTCTAATTCTAATTTTATTTTTGGTATTTGTTTGGACTATTTTACAAAATAAATAAAAGAATATTTACGTCATTTTAATTATATTATCTATTATAATTTTATTCTTGGTATTTTTATTATTAGATTTTTAATGTTTTTTTTTTCTAAATTATAATAGCAATTGAGTCAATAACAAGTTATTTGTATTTTTTTATATTTTATTTAATAAAAATAATCCTATTATCATCTTATTATTAAAAATTACTTACTAGCAAAAATTATTTATGTATAACCTAAATATATATAATAAAAATGATATAATTACAAAAATAAAAAACAAATTATAAAAAGGTTTTTTATATATATGTAATTTCACAACTACTTACAAGTCATGTTATTAAACCCATTGTTTTCAAATACTTGTTAAATTGAAAATATAATAAAAATTATATTATTTTTACAGCAAGAAAAAATATACTTTTGATATTCACAAGTATAAAAATTACTCAAGTCCACTCCAATATCAAATTGATAAAGATGCTTTCAGAACTTTCTAAAATAGTCTAATCCAACTAATAAAATCTAGATTTAGACTATAAAAGCAAAACAATTAATTCAGCTAGCTATAGTACTAGTATATTGAAGTTATCTGAGTTGATATACTACTAGTATATTGAAGTTGCCTGAATTGATAACCAGGTTATCATGAGAGTCTTTCCAGAAAAGTATGTCGTCATAACCTTCTAGGGCTGCCTTGGAAAGTTGATCAACCAATTGTTTTTTCTCTCTGTAAATGTGATGAAAGATGATGTTACTGAAATGTATCTTCTTTTTATTCTATAACACCATGGAGTAAGTGAGAGAACTTTGAGAACGTATTCTCCTAATGCCCATTTGATGGTAATTACTCTCGAGTCTCCATAACCCTAAAGCGTCACAATACCAAATACTGATGCAATTTTGCATAAACAGCATAAGGAAAGTAATTCATCCTTCATATTAGAACATTTCTCACAATGTAGTTTGAACTTGAATATATGATTGCAGTTGATGAAGAGTGCCACTCCCACTGCACAGAACCCATTCTTGGTTGCCTCGTCAAATTACCCAACTGCATCATTATGATGAATGGTTTTCAAATGTCTATGCTTAAAAACTATTGAAGTCTGATAATTGAATTCTTCAATTAGTTGAATGATGTGTAATAAAAACAGGAAGTAAAGGATACTTTTTACTTGATTTAATCCAATTATAGAGGCAAATTTAAAAGTTTTCACCTTCCCAGATTTGTGGGATATTTAAGGAGAGACATATGTTTTTCGAGAGAGACTTAGTGAAGTCACAACTTATGAAGAGATGCAATGCAGATTCAGAATCTTGTTTGTAAAGGATACACTAGCTAGGTCCCTGCCAACCTCTTTTAACTAGATTATCACAGGACTTGAGACACTTCTGTAATGTAGAAAGCATTTAATCTTTAAAGGAATCTTCCATATCCAAATATGTGTATACCACCATTTGTTTGCAGTAGGGGCAGAAGCTTGTATAATTGCGTGGCAGGCTGATTTAGCAGTGATATTTTCAATTTGCAAAGTTTCTGACCAAATTAAAGAATCTTCATCTGTGGAGAGTCTATGTATCCAGCCATATTTATTTCTTTTAAATATTTCTCCCATTTAATAGTTGACTTGTGTAAAATACCTAAGTTTTTAGCTACAAGCCAACATGAAGAGTCCTTATTTCGCCAAATTGGTCTTCTAATTTGGGCCAGAGTAGTATACCCAATCTTAGCTAGATAAATCTTGATATCATATGAGAGTTTATAGCCTTCTTCAAGCCCCATCATATGCCAACCTAAATATTTTTTCCATTTCCAACTTTCCACTATAGATTCAAGATAATTGTGTTAAATACTTTTAAAAAAAATTTCCAAACTAGAGAGCGGCTTCGAGAGCTCTTTAAAGGCTTCCTATATTTACAAAAATACAATAAAAATCATATATTTACAAAATATAAAAATAATGTATAAAAAAGATTTTTCATGTGTTTTTTCACTACTATTTACAAGCCATGTTACTAAACCTATTCTTTTGAAATGTTTGTTGAATTGAAAATATAATAAAAATTATATATTTACAATAATATAAAAAGTAGGTTATTGAACATATTGTTTTACAATGCTCCTTAAATTGAAAATATAATAAAAATTATATAATTACAAGAATATAAAAATTAAATATAAAAAGTATGTTATTAAACATATTGTTTTTTTTAATTAAATCGGTTAGGAGATTTTTTATAAAAGAATGGGCTAGGATTACTCCAAATCAGCCATTATTACAAACTAATTTCAGTCCCTTTGTGGACTTAATAACGACCCCTACCAATTCAATCTAACTACGGAATGGGAGCTCAACAATCTTCTTCTTCATTTACACTCAGGACTCCTTGATTCAGTAAACATCTCTCATTTGCATTTTCGTCAGCTTCCTTATTTAGTCCACACAAAATAAGATAAAAGGAATGCAAAGAGAAGTAGTACATCACCGATCTTAGCCTTTGGAGGACTTTGTTAAGTAGCGGGTCATTGAACCGGCCATTTGAGGAGAGGGTCTTAATCAGAATTTCCGAATCTCCGAAGACTTGAATGTCTTTGCTCCCTTGCAATTTGAAAAGCTTTTAAAAGGGCTATGATTTATGCATGATTGATGGTTTTGTGTCCAAGGCCCCAACTAAATCTGTCCACCCTTTTACCTTCGGCTGAGTAAATTACCCCGCTAGCTCCTTCCCTCCCTAGAATTCCTTTGGAGGCACCATCGAAGAATATCGATACTTTCCCTTGAGACCTCCACCATGGCTGAAATTCAAACTCCAAATCTCTTATTCTCCATTTTGGGATTATGCTTAGCCTGACAAGTGCCTTATTCCGATCTCTGAAGGTGTAAGTTTGCATCCATTTTTTTTCCTCTGGAAGGAACAATTGCCCTTTCTCAAAGGTATTAGCACCAACCGTTTCGATGAGAAAAGATTTGGATTTTGCGGAAACCTTCACCAGTTGCTGATGAACATTGTTAAATATATTATCATTTCTGGCCAGCCAGATGCTCTAGCACACGTATTTGGGAATAGCTTCCCAGATTCCGCTCCACACGGACTTACTGTGTATTAGATGGGGATATATATTCTTCCAAGTTGAATGTAATGATGACATTGATGTATTCCCTGGGACTGAGACATGTAGACCCAGAAGAGCGAGTGATCAAACCTCCTGCATGAAATTGCAATTCACAAACATATGATCGTTGGTTTCTGATTCTCTGCGTCACAAATTGCATCTGTGGGGACCTATGATGCCACGTCTTACCAGATTCTCTCCAGTTAAAACCTTTATGTTCATAACAATCCAGAAAAAGGAATTAACCTTTGGCGGGCTGTTGTTATCCGAAACATGTTTCCACAATTCTCCAGGGAGGCCCAATTCATGCGTTTTTTGTTGGGAGTAATATCCTTGGGCTGCAGTGTAATTTCATGTTTTCCCCCAACCCCAACGATCTTCCTCTTGCATATGGATAGGCGCCAGATCAGTGAGAGCAATCAGAAATTGAGTTTTTTGTTTTTCAACTTATTCAAGCATAGGAGGGAGAGACAAATCTATCCAACCACCGTTAGCATCCAAAATTGATATGTCTACCAATGTGAATACCCCATGCAGCTTCCACTAGTATCTATGGCGATCGATTCCTTCCACAATTTCAAGAGGGGGCTTCCCCATGATGTTGTCTTTCCACAGGAGCGTCTTATTTCCTCTGCCTGGAATTCTGTATAGTTTGGATTTGAAGAAGTCATGGCTTTTCCTGCATAAGTTCCAAGTGTCAGACCCGTTTTGAACATTGACTTCTTGAAGACTGCACAAGGACTTTCCTATTAAGTATTTTAATCTCAAAATTTTGTTGACTGGATGATTGTTATCTAAGTGGAGTTTCCACAGAATTTTACCTCCTAGTTCCAGGTTTGTTAGTCTTGGATATCAAATATTAAGGCCGCCTTCAGTCAGTGGAAGCTTGTCTTTGTCCCATTTAACCAGATGAAATTTCCTATGGTTTCCTTTGCCACCTTGCCATAAGAAATATCTGGTTAATTTTGAGAATTGGTCCATGATAGAATTCAGAGCAAGAAGGAGAAAAGCTTGAAAGACCAGTAGAGAGGAGATAACTCCTTTTATTAATGTTAATTTTCCTTCTTTGTTGAGCCATTGCCCTCCCCAGGCCTTCATTTTTGTTCTTAACTTATTCATTACATCATTCCACAAAGAAGTTCAATTTGATCCTAAGGTGATAGGAATCCTCGGGTACTTAATTTTGTCCCAGCCAGCATAGCCTAGGAAGCCCAAACTGTTTGCAATTCGATTTATGATGTTCTGATCTGTGTTCCAGCCATGAAACACACTCTTTTTTTTATTGATGAGTGCTCCGGTGATGCTCCAGAAGTCTTGAAGAATTCTGCTAAAGGGTTTGGATATTATTGTTGAATCTCCCCCCAAGAGCAGAGAGTTGTCAGCAAACACAGAGTGATTTATAGGCTCTATGCATTTTACTATCCTTATGCCTGGGACAATCCCTAACTTATTCTCAGCGTCCAACTTCTTGCTCAATGCATCTGCCATTAAAATATACAAAAAAGGAGAGAGAGGGCAGCCTTGCCTGATTCCTCTTGTGGCCTGGAAATAGTTGGTTGGTCTGCCGTTGACCAATAGAGTTATCCACGGATTGGAAATGCAAGATTTGATCAAATTGACAAAGTTAGTGCTAAAACCGAAAGAGAGAAGAGCTTTGAAGAGGAACGAGTGTTTTACCCTGGCAAAAGAGTTCACCATGTCCAGCTTAATTATCATTACATGTTCCTTCTACTGGAAGCTCGAATGAATGGCTTCTTGAACCTGGATCACATTGTCTATGATTTGTCTTCCTTTGATGAAGCCTCCCTGGCTAGTGGAGATGAGATTCCCTAGGAGAGGTCTGATTCTATTTGCCAATAGTTTCGCGAGAATCTTTTAGGATGAGTTACAAAGGGAGATTGGTCTGAATATTTCAAAGGTACTCAAATTCACTTCTTTGGGAATCAATGCTAGAAAGGTAGAGTTAGTGCTTCCTCCCATCTTGGCTTTCTGCTGAAAGGATTTTTCCATTCTCAGGAAATCCACTTTAATGGTGTCCCAGCACTAACAATAAAAATGAATTAAGAAGCCGTCCATCCTGGGGGCCTTGTCGAGTTCCATTACCCAAATTATATTGCTAATTTCTTCTTCTGTAAATTGCTTTGAGAGGGCTGAATTATCATCCTTGTTGACAAGGGAAGGAATATGGGAAAGAAAATCAGCTGAGGCATCCTCATTTCCTTCTTTGTCTTCTTTAAACATTAGTTGATAATGGGAGTTAGCTGGAAGCTTAATTTGGTCTTGAAATTTGAGAAGAATCCCATTTGAAGTGGTGATTTTAGATATATGGTTCTTGGACAGCCTGATTCTGCATTGTTTATGGAAATATGATGTGTTTCAGTCTCCTACTTTAAGCCATAAGAAATGAGATTTCAGCCTCAAGAACTCTTATTCTTGGCAAAAAGAGAGAAAAACTTTTGCTTGGGCTTCCTGCCCTTCTTCTAGATCTGTTTTGTTGATATATTTCTTTTCAAATTCCATTTGAAGATTTTCCAGAATCTGGGTGGACTCCTTTCTTTGGTTAGTTGGGGTCTTGACGAGATTCTTAATCCAATCCTTTAAAGCTACCTTCGTGGATTTTAATTTTTGCTCCCATACAAAGGAGGGGGACCCTCTCACTCGAGTAGACCAAGTTGAGTTTACTGTTTCCTTGAACCCTTCCTTATCATTCTAGAGGGGGATGTACCTGAAGAGGATGGGTCCCATGGTCTCTTCTTCCTCTAGCTAAAGCAGGATGGGCTTGTGGTCTGAAGTTAGCTTTGGTAGATTTTTGGAGGTGATCACCTTCTGATTAAGCAGTGTACTTTGAACTAGAAAGCGGTCCAATCGAGTAGCTATATGTTCTGGCCCAGCTCTGTTATTTGTCCATGTGAGCAGAGCTTGATTTGACTTGATATCGATTAAATCCCACTGATGTATGAGTTCCTCAACTAAGGGGAGCATTTGGTCTTTGTTGTTATTCCCTCCCCTCTTTTCTTTAGAGTCGAATATCAAGTTTACATCTCCCACAACTATTATGTTCCATGGGGTGTAGATTTCTAGAAATCTACTAGGGTTGGCCAACACTCTTTCTTTTCTTCCTGTAAGACAAAGACATACAAATTGAAAACAGAGAGAATGAGCTTACTTGATTTATGGTGAATTTCAGTGTAGATCTAGTGCTGAGTATCAAAGGAGCTTTCATGTGTGAACTCCCCTTGTGCCCACAACATTGCTAGACCCCCGGAGGAGCCTTTAGCACTAATGGCCTTCCCTGCATTTTTCTTCCACTTATTGCTACTAATCTGGAGAAGGGTATCCCGTTCTATCTTAGTCTCTTGGAGCATAAGGATCTCTAGGGTTTCTATTTTCATAAGGTCTTTTACTGCTTCGGCTTTCGCAAGATTCCCCAACCCTCTGTAATTCCAGGAGACCAGCCGCATTATTTAGTGAGATTAGGGTGGGCTGATCCTCCCTTGGGATGCCTTGTTTCGGTGTTTCTCCCCATTGAATTTAAATTTTGCTTGGCTGCCCTACATTTTCTACCTCTTTTCTTCTTCCTCTCTCACTTCCTTGCTAGATTTCCTCCCTGTTGTTTTTTTTTATGGCTTTTCAAATGTCTCTTCATCTGATGACGCTAAGGGTTCCAGAGGTTTTTTCCTTGTAACCTCATCGTAGAAAGGCGAAGATAAGATCCTGGTTGGGGATCCCGGCACCTCTGACATTTCCTTCTCGGTTCCTCGGGAGGGGGGGGGCTACTGCACGATCTCCTCCAGTGTTGTTTCAGAGTTGTCTTCTGGTTCCCCTAGGATATCAAAGGGGTTTTCCTCCATTGCTGGCCTTAGTTGTTCATTGTGCCCCTTCTCTTTTTCTTGCCTTCCTTCTGGCACATCAGGTCCCCCTGTCGTTTCTTTCCCCTTTTTCTTGTTGTTCGGCCTTGATGGGACAGATTTCTGAGCCTGGATCCATTGATCATTGTTTTTCTCTGTCTCTTCTTCCACCTTTTTATTACAGTATCTTGCAAAGTGTCCGTGTTCATGAAAATACCTGCATTTGAATGGAAGTTGTTCGTAGTCTAGTTCTTGTATGTGGGACCAATCTGAGACCGTTAAGTTGATTTCTTCTGGAAGCCTGAGTTCCAGATCCACCTCCATGCAGATTCTCGCACAAGAGTACTGATCTTTTCTTTCTACTCAGTCTATGTATTTCCCAAGGGTGCTACCAATAGCTTCCAGAGTCTTAAGATTCGAGTAGTGAAGAGGTAAGTGGGGGAGGCGCACCCACACAGGAACTGTCGATGACACAGCTTGTGTTGGATCGAAGTTTGGTGTCCATCTATTTAAGTATAAACCCTAGGGACCCATAAAATATGGTCTGTTCTTGAATATCAGGCTTATGTCCTCTTCTTCCTCAAACACAAATATGAAGAATCCCCTGCCTACGAAATAGCTTCTGATTTTGGCTTTTTCTAGCGATCCCCAATTCCTCTGCACCCATGCTTCCACTGCCTTGGGGGAGGGCCACAAGCCTATGAATTGGCCAATGAGGCCCCGATATGACACATTTAGAGCCTATATGCAAGTTTCTTCAACTGGTAGGGCCACCCTAGGGATGTTGTCCATCTTTTTCACGTATTTCAGCTGAGTCTCGTTCATCTTATGTTTGCAGCTGCTTGCAAATAATTTTCGGAAAGCCGCGAGATCTGGTGGAGGATGCGAGGAGCCATCAGGGCCCCATCCGGGCCCATGGAGCCAGAAAATGCAGTAGCAGGAGGCTACTTCTTGGCCGTTGCTCGAAGATGGGCATGTTATCCAAGGAGGACGCATGAGCACTGCCAAGCCGCATGCAGAGCTGAAAAAAAAGATTCCTTAAACATATTGTTTCACAATGCTCGTTAAATTGAAAATATAATAAAAATTATATAATTACAAGAATATAAAAATTAAATATGAAAAGGGTTTGTCTTGAAATGCTTGTTGAATTGAATACATAATAAATTATGTGTTTGCAAGAATATAAAAAAAATTAAATATGAAAATGGTTTGTTTTCAAATGCTCGTTGAATTGAAAACCTAATAAAAAATATATATTTACAAGAATAAAAAATATATATTTACAATAACATAAAAACAATTATGAAAATCGTTTATTAAATAAACTATGGAAATCATTTATTATATGTTTACAAGAATATATAAATTATAAAGTATGAAAAAGGTTTGATAATAAACATATATTTATAAGAATATAAAAATAAAGTATGAAAAGGGTTTTTCATGTGTAATTTCACTACTTATAAGTTATGTTATGTAACATATTCAAAACTAGAAAATAAATATTTATTATTTATTTTAACAAAATTTTATTTTAAATTTTATTCTAAAGTTTATGACTAAGTGAGTCAAGGATGAACGTAATTGAAGTTTATTATTTATTTTATTAATTATAGAAAGAGACACATATTCAAGGGAGACTATTAAATGAGTGTTCATTTTCCACTAGGAGGAAGGAGTAGCTGTAAAAGGGTTGTTGACAAGTGGCAACACTGGAATTCACTTTCTAGCTGTTGCATGAGAATAATCACTAAAAAAAGTGGTCATGTTCCCTGAGAGGAGGAACTGAGATGGGTGAGTCATTAATTTCAAAAGTGACCTAAAGAACTAAGCAATCTTATATAAACCATCAAATTTAGTAGAAGGCTCACTATTCATTCTCATTTCTGAGAGAATGAACTTTGTGATTGCTACAAATTGAAAAGTCAGGAACACAAAGAGTTTGATGAGGGGATAGCTAAAGTGATTTGTTGAGTTAAGTCTGCTCTTGAAGTGCTGAGTTGCAGAAGTCTGCTGCATAGCATAGAATTATGTTCTAGTGGTGCAATGAACAAGCTGGAAGGTCCTAAGCAAGTGATTCAGCTGCTTTAGGAAAAGGTTGGGTGGAACAGTCTTCTTTGGGTGTTGGTCTCAATTCTCTGCAACTACTTCCAGGTTCTAATTCAAATCTATTTGTGACATTTTTTATGTCTACTGAAGAAAATTGTAAATTGTTTTGAAGTTATAGTTTAAAGACTAAATGATCCATGATTGATAGAGGCTGGTTGGATTAGAAATGAATTTAATTTATCTCCTGTAAGTGACACACTCTAGTACAACAGACATGAAATCATGTTAAGTATAAATTTAAGATATTTTCTTATTAATAGTACAATATGATCCATTATTTTTAATTACCGTCAATAACATGAACTCCATTTTCATACTATTTATAATTTACTGACAGTTAGCATTTACTATCCATTGTTCTTAATCGAATTGGAAAACCATTAATAGTTTTAAAATCAATCTTTCATTTTTATAGAAATTAGATTAAATCACAAAGTCATTCCCTATATTCCAATAAGTGAATTAATATTTCCGAATCCTTTATTCTCTAGCAGTTTACCATTTGAAATGATCAGATCCAAGTTTTTTTCAACTAGGCTATTATTACTAATCTATTAAAAAAAATTTGTTCCTCCTTAATCAATTTAAGAAGCAATCTAGAAAAACTAGAGTTCACCTAAATGATAAAAAATACCAAGTTGATCTATTGATAAAATACCAAGTCGAGATCATCGACAAATCTTACCTCTGGTTACAAGCTTCCGATTTTAACATGCATTATCTCTGTAGTATTTATCTACAGATTTAAGATCCATATAGTTCTAGATTTATTTACTTAAATAGAATTGAATTAACAAGGCAAGACTTTACATTCTTAAAATAAAACAACTAGACCCTCCAACGGTATAATCGCATTCATACATCAAGAAAAGTCTTAGGTTTTAAACCTTTTTAAAGTTATAATTGTATAATTATAAAACAAAGAAAATAGTAATCTATTTATAGAATAGGATTAAAAGGGTCAACCCTAGTTTTATGATAAAAATCATGTTAGAATAAGGTAAACTATCTCACATGTATCATTTACTTAGAACTATGCAACTTTAAATAAAGTCCATACTATGTTCCTCTAAAAAATAGCCGAGTACAGCTACAGGTAGAGCCTTACGGGCCTTTCCAATAATAACTATCTCATGACAGTAGTTTTGTTTGCCCAAATCCAGCGGGTAAAATTTTACAAAGTAGGGTTTACGGCCATACTATCAAAATAAAGTAAATAAGCTTGGGTTACATTAAAATCCCCATGAGCATTTATCCGCTCTATTTACTTACTATAAAAGTTAAATAATGACGAGTTACGTCAGAGGCGATTTAGCCTGGAGACTAGAATCCACTGTAAACTACTTAGCATCATCATAATGCAATAAATACTTATAATGGGAGGTAAAACTAAATCGTAAATGTACAAAAACTATGATTGGTATTATTTACAGTTTACCTTAAAAAGTTAAAACAATATTATGATGCTACATCAAGAAAGAATCATATAACCAGTTTTATGATCTTTGCTAATTTTTTCAAATAAAGCCGACAGATTTTCAATAAAAATATATACTTTACAATTTGGGTTTTTGAGAAAAAAATATACGGCATTGCAATGTGAATAAATGAAGGCTCACAACCTTGTTTCTATGATAAAAAATCCAAAACCTTCACGGGTCAAACTCGTGCGAAGTCTGTAATTTATAAACACTTATCCAAATCAAAATGAAAGATTCATAAACATTTTATCACCCAAATATATATATATATATAACAAGACTCTTCTTATAAGCTCTGGAATAACATACAGTGAATGAAACAACTACTTAAACAGAAATCTCATATCCAAACCCTTACGGGTCTTATGGTAACAAACTGGTTTTAAAAACAAACAAATATTTACATGTGGCATAGCCATCCACGATTCCATAGGAGTGGTTCACATCATTTAAATGATTAATAAAAACTAGCAATCGCCCCAAAAAGGCCGACAGGTTATTGTTCGAGGATGAAATATTTCAAAGGGGTAAACTAAAATCAAATTTGTGTTTTGGGAAAAAAACCCAAAAATATACATAGACTAAAG